>CM056049.1:720809889-721062389 GCA_029574335.1 Rana kukunoris | reverse complement strand
TAAAATCCTATAATCCACTTTATTACAGTATTATATAATGTACAATGTGTGTTTCTGTAATATAATTGTGGGGAAGAGAGCTCCAGCGGGTCACAGAAGCACAAAGTAGCGCTATAACAAAGGTATTTGGGACAATTATATTACTAGAAACAAATACATTGTTCTTTATATACTCCTGTAATAGAGTGGATTATAGGATTTTATATGCATTTTAACTCCGTTTACACTGGGGATTCCTGACAGGCAGAGAGGGGGAGAGAAGACAGCACATTACATGGTAAGACCTACCCCGAAAATAAGCCCTACTGTGTCTTTTGTTGCCAAAATTAATCTAAGACCTGGGCTTATTTTTGGGGAAACACAGTATTAATACATTATAAAAGCAGTGTGAACATAGTTCTAAGTTAAACCAATGGGTGTTAATGCGCCAGTAGCGGGTGCTGCCAGTTTGTACCAGTGGCAGACAGCCAAAGGGTCCTGGACATTGCCGGGAAAGACGGTGTCATTCTCATCCTTCTTCTTTCTGATCTTTCTGCAGGCGCTGATAGAGACGGCTCTGACGAGAGTGGTGCTGCCAATGCCGATTCTGGTTCTACCTCCCATAATAATGTCTGGACTTGAAAAGTAAGTATGAGCTTCAAATATCACCCTCCTTTTTGTTCTACAATTACTATTTGTGCAAGTAGACCCAAATCATTTCCTTTTAGTTATAGAGTAGGGAATGGAGATGGCGGAGGTTCCAACTTTTAACACTCTATTGAAAAAATAAAAAAAGTTTTAACTTTAGATACGTCTTAAGTTTTTTTTGGGGGGGGGTGGGGTTTTCTTCGTAAAAGAAGGATTTTCACCAGCACACCTTAGTGTCATTGTAATTAGGGTTGTCCCGATACCAGTATCGGTATCGGGACCGATACTGAACATTTGCGGGAGTACAAGTACTCCCGCAAATGCCCCCAATGCCAGATCAGATACTAACCCCCTGCCACCACCGCAACCGCTAGCCGCAAAGCCGCCGCATACCGCAACCCTGCCGCCGCCTAGTTAAACAGCGCGGGGAACATTACAGCTTTCATTTGAATAGCTGTAGTGTTCCCCGCTGCGCCGTGTATAGACACTCCCCCTTGCTCGGGATTGGACGGGTGATCTGTGCAATCCTGAGCAAGAGGGAGTGTCTATACGTGGCGCGGCGGGGAACACTACAGCTATTTAAATGAAAGCTGTAATGTTCCCCGCGCTGTTTAACTAGGCGGCGACGGCGGCATCTAGGTATGGGGGACATGGCTCCATATGTGGGGGGACATGGCTGCATATATGGGGGACATGGCTGCATGTGTGGGGGACATGGCTGCATATGTGGGGGACATGGCTGCATGTGTGGGGGGACATGGCTGCATGTGTGGTGGGACATGGCTGCATGTGTGGGGGGACATGGCTGCATGTGTGGGGGGACATGGCTGCATGTGTGGGGGGACATGGCTGCATGTCTGGTGGGACATGGCTGCATTTGTGTTGGGACATGGCTGCATTTGTGGTGGGACATGGCTGCATTTGTGGTGGGACATGGCTGCATTTGTGGTGGGACATGGCTGCATTTGTGTTGGGACATGCCTGCATTTGTGTTGGGACATGGCTGCATGTGTGGTGGGACATGGCTGCATCTGTGGTGGGACATGGCTGCATCTGTGGTGGGACATGGCTGCATGTGTGGTGGGACATGGCTGCATGTGTGGTGGGACATGGCTGCATGTGTGGTGGGACATGGCTGCATGTGTGGTGGGACATGGCTGCATGTGTGGTGGGACATGGCTGCATGTGTGGTGGGACATGGCTGCATGTGTGGTGGGACATGGCTGCATGTGTGGTGGGACATGGCTGCATGTGTGGTGGGACATGGCTGCATTTGTGGTGGGACATGGCTGCATTTGTGGTGGGACATGGCTGCATTTGTGTTGGGACATGGCTGCATTTGTGTTGGGACATGGCTGCATTTGTGTTGGGACATGGCTGCATTTGTGTTGGGACATGGCTGCATTTGTGGTGGGACATGGCTGCATTTGTGGTGGGACATGGCTGCATCTGTGGTGGGACATGGCTGCATCTGTGGTGGGACATGGCTGCATCTGTGGTGGGACATGGCTGCATGTGTGGTGGGACATGGCTGCATGTGTGGTGGGACATGGCTGCATGTGTGGTGGGACATGGCTGCATGTGTGGTGGGACATGGCTGCATGTGTGGTGGGACATGGCTGCATGTGTGGTGGGACATGGCTGCATTTGTGGTGGGACATGGCTGCATTTGTGGTGGGACATGGCTGCATTTGTGTTGGGACATGGCTGCATTTGTGTTGGGACATGGCTGCATTTGTGTTGGGACATGGCTGCATTTGTGTTGGGACATGGCTGCATTTGTGGTGGGACATGGCTGCATTTGTGGTGGGACATGGCTGCATTTGTGGTGGGACATGGCTGCATCTGTGGTGGGACATGGCTGCATCTGTGGTGGGACATGGCTGCATCTGTGGTGGGACATGGCTGCATCTGTGGGGGGACATGGCTGCATTTGTGGGGGGACATGGCTGCATTTGTGGGGGGACATGGCTGCATCTGTGGGGGGACATGGCTGCATCTGTGGGGGGACATGGCTGCATTTGTGGGGGGACATGGCTGCATTTGAGGACACATTTTAAAAAAAGTATCGGTATTCGGTATCGGTGAGTACTTGAAAAAAAGTATCGGTACTTGTACTCGGTCCTAAAAAAGTGGTATCAGGACAACCCTAGTTGTAATCTTGTCCTTTTATTAACTTGCAGTAGCAGGCATCACAGGCTGATGTTTCAGGACCTCGTATGATCCCATTTTTGACATCTAATGTCGCTTACACACGACCGTTATTCATGTCATGGAAAAAAATGAAATTTTTCTCTACGAGATTCCTCTCAAGCCTGCCTTGCATACACACAACCGTGAAAAAAATGCTCTAGCAAAGCGCGGTGACTTACAACACGTATGACGGCACTATAAAGTGGAAGTTCCATGCGGATGGCGCCACCAAAAGTTTGGTGAGAGACGATTCGCGCTTTTCAGTCTAGCGTGAGGAATGTGCGATCTCTATTACAAATGCTAGTTTTATCAGAACGAGCGCTCCCGTCTCATAACTTGCTTCTGAACATGCGCGTTTTTTCTCCCTCGTTAAAGCATATACACGACTGTTTTTCACGACGTGAAAAACGAGAAAAAATAGAGCAGGTTTTACATTTTTAATGGACATTTTTCTCGTCTGGAGCCTACACATGACGTTTTTCACAACCAATTTAAAAACACAGGTCCGGATTCACGAAGCCTTACGCCGACGTATCTCGAGATACGCCGTCGTAAGTACAAATGTGCGCCGTCGCATTAATGAGCCGATTCCCAAAGCTAGATACGTCGAAAAATAGGCTTCAGCCGCCCAACGTAACTTGCCTACGCCGGCGTATCGTGGGCGCATAGTTACGCTGGACGCATTCGGCGTTCCCATTTTAAATATGCAAATTAGTAAGATACGCCGATTCACGAACGTACTTGCGCCCGGCGCATGTTTTAAGCGATTTGCATAAGGATTACGTCCGGCGCAAAGTTGTTCCACCATATAGGTGGCGCAACCCATTCAAAGGTATGGACCAGGGAACAGCCGTCGTATTTTACGTCGTTTACGTAGTACTACGTGAATAGGGCTGTGCTCTTCATTACCATGCATCACGCCCACTTCCACCTACTTTGACTTACGTCGGCTTACGCTGACGAATATACGCTACGCCGGTGCAACGTTGGGCGCATTTTCTTTGTGAATTTCATACTTGCCTCTCAACGTTGCCTAGGCGTAACGTAAAGAAGATACGCTACGGCGGCATAAAGATAGTTTGTAGATTCTATAACTCTATTTGTGTAAAAAAAAAAAATATGAAAATGTCATTTGCGCACAGCGCTGAATGACCGAGCCAGTCAAAATAGCGCAGTGCGGAATAGCAAAAAATGGTTTGGTCATGAAGGGGGTAACCACTTAAGGACCCTGCACTGTATATAGACGTCCTATTTTTAAAGATGGATATCTCGGTAACGGCAGCAGCTGCTGCCACAAGCGAGATATCTATCTTTTCAGTGCAGGGTCCTGTACACGATAACGGCGGTCTCCGCGGGCGGATTCGCCGCGAGATCGCCGTTATCGGTGGCGGGAGAGGTGCCCCCCCCCTCCCATCGGGCGATCGGGTCTGTGCGGCTCCTCTGCTGGGCTACGAGTGAGGGAAAAATGTCCCTCTCCCGACCCCATAGCAGCGCTGGGCGGAAGTGACGTCAAAACGTCAGTCCCGCCCAGCGTCTTAAAGAGACATTTTTTTTTTCTGTTCTTTAAAAAAATTACAGTTTTCCTTTTAAGCCTGCATATGAGATGTGAGGTCTTTTTGACCCCAGAGCTCATATTTAAGAGGACTTGTCGTGCTTTTTTCTATTACAAGGGATGTTTACATTCCTTGTAATAGGAATAAAAGTGATCAATTATTATTATTTTTTTTTTCAGTGTAAAAAATGTTAAAATAAATAGGAAAACAACATTTTTTTTTTTAAAGCGACCCGTCCTGGCGAGCTCGCGCGCAGAAGCGAACGCATACGCGAGTAGCGCCCGCATATGAAAACGGTGTTCAAATCACACAAGTGAGGTATCGCCACGATCGTTAGAGCGAGAGCAATAATTCTAGCCCTAGACCTCCTCTGTATCTCAAAAGATGCAACCTATAGAATTTTTTAAACGTCGCCTATCGAGATTTTTAAGGGTAAAAGTTTGACGCCATGCCACGAGCGGGCGCAATTTTTAAGCGTGACATGTTGGGTGTCATTTTACTCGGCGTAACATTTTCTTTCACAATATATAAAAAAATTGGGCCAAATTTATTGTTGTCTTATTTTTCAATTCAAAAAAGTGTATTTTTTTCCAAAAAAAGTGCGCTTGTAAGACCGCTGCGCGGCCTGCGCGCCAACCTGCAGGGAGCGCTCTGTGATCAGTGAGTCAATGAGATTTGGCTGGTCACAGATCGGAGTAAGGGCCAATCCCGACCCCTTACCACATGATCAGCTGGCCCCCCTTACCAGATGATCAGCTGGCCCATGTTCAGTGACCCGTCCTGGCCGATGCCCGCATGCTTCCATGTGCTTTGATGTGGCTGGGGTCAGCCTGCAGGGCTGGAGGTCACATAGCAGAAGTAGATCCCTCTCCTCCCTACAAAAGCTTCAAAGTGAGGCCTTTGCTTATCAGAGATCTGGATTTATTGAAGGGGAGTTTCCTTGCAGCAGGATCTCTGAAAATCTTGCTTATCAAAACATCGTTGGACTTCTTTTGCTTGTTTTACGACTGTGGCTACTTGTGGGTCATCTTGCTATCAGCAACAGTAGATGTGTTGTGTCACATATCAGATTGGAGATAGTGAGATTAAAGTGAGCAGTGACACCTCAGGTGAGGGTAAGCCCATGGTGTCCTCTCCGGATTTCCAGGACAAGCCTGACCCTTTCCTGCCAAGGCTCCATTCACTTCTATGCATGTTGCTTTTGAGCGTTTCTGCAGTGCTTTATGCAGTACTTGCCGCGTTTTTGGACATGCGTTTTTACCGAGATTTTGCTGTGATTTGCGTTTTTTTTTTTACACTGTATATAGCCATACCTCCCAACCGTCCCGGATTTCGCGGTACTGTCCCGTGATTTGCGTTAAATCCCACGATCAGGGCTGGAGTCCCGCGATTCGGTGTCACAACCCCCCCCCCCCCCCCCCGCGATTACAGCGATTCGTGGCAAGTCCCGCGATCGTTGCTGGAGTCCTGCGATTCCGCCCCCCCTCCTCAACAACTCCGACCCGCGTAAGCCCCCCGCTCAACAACCCCGACCCGCAGGAATTCCCCCCCCCGCTCAACAACTTTGATCCGAGGAACCCCCCCCCCGCTCAACAAAAATGTCCTGCAGGGAAATTTTTTAATGTTGGGAGGTATGTATAGCTGGTCACTAATAGGGGTGCAACGGATCAAAAAACTCACGTTTTGGATCGTTCCTCGGATCAGAGTCACGGATCAGATCATTTTTTGTATCAGCAAAAAAACAAAACAAAAAACAAGGCAAATGCCGCCATCTTGCTGCACCCCACACTCCTGCACAATAATGATAGAGTGAGCCATATGGAAGAAAAATATATTTCCAATATATTTATTTTAAAAAATGATATATTTTAAATATATTGGCCTTCGCTAATATATTTTTACATGTATTCAAAAAATGTAAATTAAAATATATTTTCCAAAGGCATATATTTAAAAATATATATTTTAACCACTTCCCGACCGCCGCATGTAGATATACGTCCACAGAAGGGAACGTTAAGGCAGATGGACGTATATATACGTCCCTGCCTTTGCGAGGGTCGGGGGTCCGATCAGGACCCCCCCCTCCCCGCTACATGCGGCGGTCGGAAACCCGCGGGGAGCGATCCGGGACGAAGGCGCGGCTATTCGTTTCTAGCCGCCCGCTCGCGATCACTCCCCAGAGCTGAAGAACGAGGAGAGCCGTATGTAAACAGGGCTTCCCTGTGCTTCACTGTGGCGGCTGCATCGATCGAGTGATCCCTTTTATAGGGAGACTCGATCGATGACGTCAGACCTACAGCCACACCCCCCTACAGTTGTAAACACAAACTAGGTGAACCCTAAATCCTACAGCGCCCCCTGTGGTTAACTCCCAAACTGCAACTGTCATTTTCACAATAAACAATGCAATTTAAATGCATTTTTTGCTGTGAAAATGACAATGGTCCCAAAAATGTGTCAAAATTGTCCGAAGTGTCCGCCATAATGTCGCAGTCACGAAAAAAATCGCTGATCGGCGCCATTAGTAGTAAAAAAAAAAAAATGCAATAAAACTATCCCCTATTTTGTAAACGCTATAAAATTTGCGCAAACCAATCGATAAACACTTATTGCGATTTTTTTATACCAAAAATAGGTAGAAGAATACGTATCAGCCTAAACTGAGGAAAAAAAATGTACAATGTTTTTTGGGGATATTTATTATAGCAAAAAGTTAAAAATATTGAATTTTTTTCAAAATTGTCGCTCTATTTTTGTTTATAGCGCAACAAATAAAAACCGCAGAGGTGATCAAATACCACCAAAAGAAAGCTCTATTTGTGGGGAAAAAAGGACGCCAATTTTGTTTGGGAATCACTTCGCACGACCGCGCAATTGTCTGTTAAAGCGACGCAGTGCCGAATTGTAAAAACGCCTTTGGGAATTTAGCAGCATATTGGTCCGTGATTGGCCAATCATATTGGCTTAAGTGGTTAAAATATATATTCCAGATATTTTTGAACATCTAAAAAAAAAATGCATTTAAAGTGGAGGTTCAACCAAATAACATTTTCTATGGCCAATAACGGACCGGAAGACTCGTGGATCAATGAGAAGGTGTTGATCGGTATGGTTCATGGATCAATGAGGATCCGTTGCACCCCTAGTAACTAAGGAGGGGGCCAGGAAGCTGGCCGCCGCGTCCTTAACAAGCGATGAGTCATCAGCTGTCAGCGGGCTTCCCGCTGAATGTAAGAAAAAAGAATTGCCGGCTAAAAAAATCATGAAAAAAAAAACAATATGGGGTCCCCCCCCAGGTCCATACCAGGCCCTTGGGTCTATTATGGACCCCCCCATTGCCAAAAAAAAAATGTATACTAGCTCATTATACCTTTTTTCTTGCAGGGTTTTTTTTTCAGAATTTTTTAAAGAGGGTTTACTTCCTCTTTAACAACTGCTTTAGTTCATCATTGGCAGTTATTAGTTGAAAAGTGACTTTACATATCTTTGAAAATATTTTGGTGACTAATCCTTTTCACTTTTCGCTCTCTGCTTCACCTGCCTCTCCTGACTGCACATCCCTGTAGTGTAGAATATATTATTATTATTATTATACAGGATTTATATAGCGCAGGGGCGGACTGACAACTCATGGGGCCCCCGCGCAATGGAAGATTATGGGGCCCCTGGGCTTACAGATGGCCACCGCGCCAGGAGGCAGTGCAGAGGCGGGGCAGCTAAAACCTCTGGATTTTCACATCAAAAGCATGTCAGTTTCGGACATATCAGGAACAGATGTAAAAAAAACACAGATTTACATAGTGTCCCTGGTTTTACTGACCTTGGCAACCCTGGTGGGGCCCCCTAGTGGCATGGGGCCCCCGGGCAGTGCCCGAGTGACTCAATGGTCAGTCCGCCCCTGATATAGCGCCAACAGTTTGCGCAGCACTTTAATACATGAAGGCAAACTTACAGCTGCAATCCAATTTGGTACAAGAGGAATCAGAGGTCCTTGCTCTTTAGAGCTTACAATCTGGGAGGGAGGGTCAAGTGATACAAAACGTAATAACTGTGGGGGATGAGCTGATGGATAACGTAAAAACACACTGTATTAGAAGCAGGATAGGCTTCTTGAAAGAGAAGGGTTTTCATTGATCTTCTAAAGATGGATAGATTAGGAAATAGTTGGACAGATTGAGGTAGAAGCTCGAGAAAAGTCCTGGAGGCGAGCAGGGGAGGAGGTGACGAGGGAGATAGAGAGCAGGGGGTCTTGGGAGGAACGAAGAGAGTGGTTTGGTTGATCTTTTAGGACTAGGTTAGTGATGTAATAAACAAATGAAGCAGCGCTAATAATGAAGAGTCAAATCAACAAATGAAAACTAAATAACAATATTAATAGTGGAATAAAGTGCAATAAGTGTGAAAGGAGACCTTTTTTTTAGGGGTTCTAAAAGGTTAAAGGGGTTGTAAAGGTAAAAAAAAATGTTTTCCCTAACTATCTTCCTTTACCTTAGTGCAGTCCTCCTTCACTTACCTCTTATCCTCCCATTTTGCTTTTAAATGTCTTTATTTCTTCTGAGAAATCCTCACTTCCTGTTTTTCTGTCTGTAACTCCACACAGTAATGCTATGCTTCCTCCCTGGTGAGGAGTGTCGTACTCGCCCCCTCCCTTGGACTACAGGAGAGTCAGGATGCTCTCTACGTTGCAGATATAGAACAGAGCTGTGTGTTAGTGCCTCAGCTATGTGGCTGAGGAAAGAGTGGAATAGAGCGCTATGGAAGGAGTGGAGTAAGAAGCTATGTGGTTGAGGAAGGCGCGGAGTAGAGAGCTATGTGGTTGAGGAAGGCGCGGAGTAGAGAGCTATGTGGCTGAGGAAGAAGAGGAGTAGAGAGCTATGTGGTTGAGAAAGGAGCCGAGTAGAAAGCTATGTGGTTAAGGAAGGAGTGGAGTAGAGCGCTATGTGGTTGAGTAAGGGGCGGAGTAGAGCGCTATGTAGTTGAGGCAGGGGCGGAGTAGAGCGCTATGTGGTTGAGGAAGGAGCGGAGTAGAGCGCTTTGTGGTTGAGGAAGGAGCAGAGTAGAGCGCTATGTGGTTGAGAAAGGGGCAGAGTAGAGCGCTATGTGGTTGAGGAAGGAGTGGAGTAGGAAGCTATGTGGTTAAGGAAGGAGTAGAGTAGAGCTATGTAGTTGAGGAAGGAGTGGAGTAGGAAGCTATGTAGTTGAGGAAGGAGTGGAGTAGGAAGCTATGTGGTTGAGGAAGGAGTGGAGTAGGAAGCTATGTGGTTGAGGAAGGAGTGGAGTAGGAAGCTATGTAGTTGAGGAAGGAGTGGAGTAGAGAGCTATGTGGTTGAGGAAGGAGTGGAGTAGAGAGCTATGTGGTTGAGGAAGGAGTGGAGTAGAGAGCTATGTGGTTGAGGAAGGAGTGGAGTAGAGAGCTATGTGGTTGAGGAAGGAGTGGAGTAGAGAGCTATGTGGTTGAGGAAGGAGTGGAGTAGAGAGCTATGTGGTTGAGGAAGGAGTGGAGTAGAGAGCTATGTGGTTGAGGAAGGAGCCGAGTAGAAAGCTATGTGGTTAAGGAAGGAGTGGAGTAGAGCGCTATGTGGTTGAGTAAGGGGCGGAGTAGAGCGCTATGTAGTTGAGGCAGGGGCGGAGTAGAGCGCTATGTGGTTGAGGAAGGAGCGGAGTAGAGCGCTTTGTGGTTGAGGAAGGAGCAGAGTAGAGCGCTATGTGGTTGAGAAAGGGGCAGAGTAGAGCGCTATGTGGTTGAGGAAGGAGTGGAGTAGGAAGCTATGTGGTTAAGGAAGGAGTAGAGTAGAGCTATGTAGTTGAGGAAGGAGTGGAGTAGGAAGCTATGTAGTTGAGGAAGGAGTGGAGTAGGAAGCTATGTGGTTGAGGAAGGAGTGGAGTAGGAAGCTATGTGGTTGAGGAAGGAGTGGAGTAGGAAGCTATGTAGTTGAGGAAGGAGTGGAGTAGAGAGCTATGTGGTTGAGGAAGGAGTGGAGTAGAGAGCTATGTGGTTGAGGAAGGAGTGGAGTAGAGAGCTATGTGGTTGAGGAAGGAGTGGAGTAGAGAGCTATGTGGTTGAGGAAGGAGTGGAGTAGAGAGCTATGTGGTTGAGGAAGGAGTGGAGTAGAGAGCTATGTGGTTGAGGAAGGAGTGGAGTAGAGAGCTATGTGGTTGAGGAAGGAGCCGAGTAGAAAGCTATGTGGTTAAGGAAGGAGTGGAGTAGAGCGCTATGTGGTTGAGTAAGGGGCGGAGTAGAGCGCTATGTAGTTGAGGCAGGGGCGGAGTAGAGCGCTATGTGGTTGAGGAAGGAGCGGAGTAGAGCGCTTTGTGGTTGAGGAAGGAGCAGAGTAGAGCGCTATGTGGTTGAGAAAGGGGCAGAGTAGAGCGCTATGTGGTTGAGGAAGGAGTGGAGTAGGAAGCTATGTGGTTAAGGAAGGAGTAGAGTAGAGCTATGTAGTTGAGGAAGGAGTGGAGTAGGAAGCTATGTAGTTGAGGAAGGAGTGGAGTAGGAAGCTATGTGGTTGAGGAAGGAGTGGAGTAGGAAGCTATGTGGTTGAGGAAGGAGTGGAGTAGGAAGCTATGTAGTTGAGGAAGGAGTGGAGTAGAGAGCTATGTGGTTGAGGAAGGAGTGGAGTAGAGAGCTATGTGGTTGAGGAAGGAGTGGAGTAGAGAGCTATGTGGTTGAGGAAGGAGTGGAGTAGAGAGCTATGTGGTTGAGGAAGGAGTGGAGTAGAGAGCTATGTGGTTGAGGAAGGAGTGGAGTAGAGAGCTATGTGGTTGAGGAAGGAGTGGAGTAGGAAGCTATGTGGTTGAGGAAGGAGTGGAGTAGGAAGCTATGTAGTTGAGGAAGGAGTGGAGTAGAGAGCTATGTGGTTGAGGAAGGAGTGGAGTAGAGAGCTATGTGGTTGAGGAAGGAGTGGAGTAGGAAGCTATGTAGTTGAGGAAGGAGTGGAGTAGAGAGCTATGTGGTTGAGGAAGGAGTGGAGTAGAGAGCTATGTGGTTGAGGAAGGAGCGGAGTAGGGAGCCATGTGGCTGAGGAAGGAGCGGAGTCGGGAGCCATGTGGCTGAGGAAGGAGCGGAGTCGGGAGCCATGTGGCTGAGGAAGGAGCGGAGTCGGGAGCCATGTGGCTGAGGAAGGAGCGGAGTCGGGAGCCATGTGGCTGAGGAAGGAGCGGAGTCGGGAGCCATGTGGCTGAGGAAGGAGCGGAGTCGGGAGCCATGTGGCTGAGGAAGGAGCGGAGTCGGGAGCCATGTGGCTGAGGAAGGAGCGGAGTCGGGAGCCATGTGGCTGAGGAAGGAGCGGAGTCGGGAGCCATGTGGCTGAGGAAGGAGCGGAGTCGGGAGCCATGTGGCTGAGGAAGGAGCGGAGTCGGGAGCCATGTGGCTGAGGAAGGAGCGGAGTCGGGAGCCATGTGGCTGAGGAAGGAGCGGAGTCGGGAGCCATGTGGCTGAGGAAGGAGCGGAGTCGGGAGCCATGTGGCTGAGGAAGGAAACAGAATAGGACAGTGACAGTCAAATTTGGACCTCTCTAGAAGGACCATATACCAGACCGGCTCTTCTCGTTCTTCTCCTACAGTTAGTGTTCCCCTGGCTGAAACCCACATTGTCTCCATGGAATAATACTGACCAGCTCTTCTAATTATAAATCATGTTCTGCTGAACATTCTAATCTCGGAATCACATGTCCAATTAAGAAATTGCACCTTCTTTGATTAATTGAGGGGGAGGCTCACCCCTTCTCTTCTTTTAAATGAAGTCATATCTTCTCTTAATTAGGATGCTCCATCCATTGTAATGTGGACCGGACTTCTTCGTTACCACTCCCCGGGATGTCTCACGCTATCCGCTGTTAATTTTAAATTGGTTCTCTGTTTCACGCCTGTGTTTTTTTTTTTTTTCTCGATTACTTTTGTTGGGCTTCGGTGATTGTGGGAAGACCAACAGGGCTTTAATTACAGCGGAGGCAGCTGAGCGAGGATGGGGAGATTAAGCTGTACTTTCAGGACAGTTTAATGGACAATGACAATAACGGGCCAGTGACTCCGGCAAAGGGACATCTTTATCACCTTCTACTTTATTTTATATTGGTTTCCTGATTCAGAGACTTGGCATGCCGAGTAGGAGTGGTCATATACAGGTTCCGTGTTTTTTTTTTTTAAATGCGTCTCATGTGTATGACTGTTAAAGTGGTTGTAAACCCCTTTTGACTATTTCTAGAATAAGGCTCACCTATAGGTAGGGGAAATATCTCCTAAATGTGCGCCGTTTAGGAGAAATTGCACTTGTAGTCCACCAAAAATGTTAACGGCGCATGCGTGTGAAAGGAATAAAACTCTGTGCTGTTTTCTTCCCCAGCCTGTGCCGTTAATTGCGGCTCTCGTGCGCATGCACGGGAGTGACGTCACGCGACTCTGGCGAATCACAGAGCCAGAGTCCGCAGCCCGGAAGGAAGAGGCGACAGAAGATGGGCGCTGCCTACACAGGGGACATCGCTGGATTCTTTTGCAGGTAAGTGTCACATAATGGGCTAGTTTGCGATGCATACTAGCCGATTATGCTTTTAATTTGCAGGCTTTTCAGGTAGCAAAAGAGGATATAAAACCCATTAGGCTTTACTTCCTCTTTAAAGCCATGCTGAGCCCTTCAGCTTTAAAGGGTTGCTATGTAGCTATAATGAGCATAGGTGTGCGCAGCCTACATACATGCACAGAGCAGTGGACGGTGCCGGTAGAGCAATGGGCGGTGTCGGTAGGGATGAGATAGGTGTCAGTATTTTTTTGTTTTTATTATTTAATTTTGTTGTCATTTTTTACAATATTATTATTATTTTTTATTATTATTTATAATTGGTTAAGAGCCCCATTGAGGGGCTTTGGTGAAATGGCAGACAAAGGGACTGAGGACACAGATTCTCCAGTCCTTTTCTCTGTTGCCTCAGCTGCCACAGGGGGTAGGGGCAGGGCTTTTTTTCAGCAGGAACGCAGTCCCGGCACCTCCACCAAGGAGTACTGGGGTGTGCTGAATGTTCTATTGATGCTTGCTGCTGTGATATCTATTGTCACTGTTGGGGATCTATCTTTGCATGGAGGTCTCTTGTTGCTGGGTAGATCTATTGTTGCTAGTGGGGGGGTCTTATGTTTTTATGGGGGAGCAATTGTTGCTGGGAGGGATCTACTGTTGAGGGAGAGGTCTATTGTTGCTGCTTTCTGAAGGGTCTATTGATGCAGTTTGCTGGGACATCTGTTGTTGCTACAGGGGGTCTATTGTTGCTGAAGTGGTATTTTGTTGTGTGGAAGCTCTATTTTTGCTGGGGTGAGTCTACTGTAGGGTAGGGTTGCCACCTGTTCGGGATTCACCCGGACAGTTCGGGTTTGGAATCGCACGTCCGGGTTTCAGACTGTCTGAGACCCGGACACATTATTCAGACCAGACTAAGTCTCCCACCTTCTCTCTCCTGCCACTAAGTATACTAAGGTAAATCAGGGTTCTCAGAGCACTCTTTACATCAAAGCTCCCCTTTACACCAGAAGCCACAGTGCTCCCCCTTACATCAGAGTCCTCACCGTACACCAGAGCATCCCTTATGTTAGAGTCCCCAGAGTTCTCCCTTACATCAGAGTCTGCAAAGCCCCCCCCCCCCCTTTACAGTAAAAGGGAACTCTGTGGAATCAGAAGTAAAATGGGAACTCTGTGGACTCTGATCTAAAGAGGGCACTCTTGTGATTAACTTCATATGATTTAGAAATGTTATTTAATAGCAACATATATGCATACTATGAAAAAAAAATAGCTGTGTGACGCTGAAGTGTTCGGGGTTGACTTGAAGAAAAGGTGGCAACCCTACTGTTTCTCACTGAAGGGGATTTATTTTACTGTATTTCTTTGTTTTCATTAACAAATTCCAGGCAAATCACTTAGTGGCATAAATGATACTTGGTTCTGTAGTCTATAAAATGGGCAGTACAGGGAGGCTGGTAGGAGGTGGAACCAATGAACGGTGCTCAGGGGCGGGTAGGGAGCATAAACGAAGGGTGAAGGTCAGAGTTCCTGCACCTATTCTCTGAGAAAAAAAGCCCTGGGTAGGAGTGTTCGGCAGAGGAAATCTGAATCGCACAGGGTGATTAGGGTGTGCCCCGGCACACCGCGTGCGCACACCTATGATAATGTGGTTCAAGTATAAGCAGATAAAGTTCACTAAAATCTCATGTAACCTTTAATACTGTATGTTAATGTGATTTCTGAAACTGGCTTCAGTCTTCTTTAACCCCATTCCTGATGGCTATAGCCTGTATCCATGAAACCAATAAAGTACTTTTGTTCAAGAGCATCCGAGTTGCCAGCCCTTTTTAATTCAAGTACAGTGGAACCTTGTTTTACGAGCAGAATACGTTCCAGGAGAATTCATTGTTTACAATTGTCATGTGATCTGCTGTGATTGGTCATAGCAATCGCATGTGTCAGGTCACCTTTGGTCAGATCACAAGTGCACCCCGTTGGAGTCAGGGGTGCACCACAAGGTAGTGAACCCTATAGCAGACTTCTGCGGATGGACCACAGAGTGGATATGGGGGAGAGGTCCGCTGGGGCACAAACAGGGATCCTATAGGGAAGCTTGAGCCCAAGATTCCCCAGGGCGCAGAGTCTAAGTCCTAGCTGGTATTCACCAGAGCCTCTAGTGGTGAGGATGACCTTCGCTACAACTGGATCCAGGTCGCGACCCCCGGAATCCCATAGGTCAGGGGTAAGCAACCTCGGCTCTCCAGCTGTGGTGAAACTACAAGTCCCATGAGGCTTTGCAAGACCCTGACCATCACAGGCATGACTCCTAGAGGCAGAGGCATGATGGGATTTGTAGTTTCACCACAGCTGGAGGGCCAAGGTTGCCTACCCCTGCCCTAGGTCACACTCTGTAGGGAGAGAGTGGAAGCAGCCACTCAGGACACAAGAGATAGTGAGGGGTAACCCGAGGTCGGGGCAACAAGCAGACGAGGATAACCAAGGGACAGGCCAAGGGTCAGGGTCACAGGCAAACAGGAGTAGTCGGGGACAAGCCAAAATCAGTACACAGAGATAACGTAACACACAGCAAGCAGGAACACAATGCTAACAAACAACGTTGATCAGCAATGCAGACCTGCAGTGCACTGATTAATATAGAGGTTCCTGGAATGGCCTGGGGTGGAGCCATACAGGGAGGAGAGATGATAGAGGGGTGAGAGAGGTGAGAGGGCCTGGCCTCTAAGATGAACACATGGAGAGCAAGGTAAGCTGCCAGACATTACTGCATATCCATGACAACATGGTACTGGCAGCAGGGCAGTACACTATTCAGCCATGGGCTGTACCCGAAAGGACACAGCCAGTGACAGATTGCACTGGAGCACAGCCCAGAGGGGCCACTCAAAGGGGCCTCCTGGAGAGGGGCGTCATATGATGTCCTTCCAGAACAATAGGGTTCTCGTCTGGCCTTTATTTTACAATGGCTCATGTTATGTGACAGTGGCACTAATATGCAGCACTGATGAGGCATGGTGTCAGTATTTTTTTTTTCACTATATATATATATATATATATATATATATATATATATATATTTACAATGCTTTCTTTTTTTAGTGTGTGTGTGGGGGGGGGGGGAGTGGGGGGGGTGAGTGGACAGTCAGTGTCTGTTTTTTTTTTTTACAATTTTACTTTAAAATATTTATTACAATGTTTATTTTTTTTATTTAAATTTTTTTATTCAACCCTGTAGGAGGGTAGGGGGGCTTAGGTAAAACGTCAGGGGTTAAAACATTAAAACATGGAAAGGAACTGAGGATAGAGATTCCTCAGTCCCTTTCTCAGTAGCCTCAGCTGCACTGAAGATGAATGGACAGGAGACAGAGGCTCCTCTCTCCATTTATAAACTGACGCATCATAAACACAGGCTACTATGCTCAGTTTTGAATGGACAGTCAGTGATCAAACTGACTCTGTGCATTCAGAAAAGGAAGGAGCCAGTAAATTACAGATTTATCGGGTCCTTCCTCCGCTCTCCATCTTGAAAGACCTGACCGGGAACCAGAGGAGGGGGGGTGGGGGTGCTAACCGGAGGAGCACATTCAGGGGGACCAGAGGAGGGGGGGACGGAGGAGCACACGGAGGGGGGATGGAGGAGGACAGGGGGGGGGACCATAGGAGCACAAGGAAGGGGAATGAAGGAGGACAGGGTGGGACCATAGGAGCTCACAGAGGGGAGCTGGATGAATATACAGGTGACACTCAGGGATGATCAGTGCGGTGGCGGGGGAAGTTAAAATCACTGATCTCCCTGTGTGGGTTTTATTAAAGCAGCTGAAAGCAACGGAGGAGAGAGGAGGAGAAGCGGCTGTCAGCTGCTTTAATAAACGCCACACAGGGAGCTCAGTGATTATAACTTCCCTCACTGCCGCACCAATCGTCCCTGAGTGTCCAGGTATCGGACTAGGGATTGCATTTGCACAAGTACAAGTGCTCCTGCAAATACTCAGTATCGGGACCGATATTGATACTAGTATAGGGACAACCCATGTCCTCTGTAATAAGCATTAGGAAACCTGTCCTGAGAAATGCCATTATTATTATTATTGTTTGTTTCTTATACAAGGCGCATAGTTCACAAAACATGTTTGCATCGATGCGCCTGCTTCCCATCCAGTCACGTTACCAGAAACATACCAAGAAAACAAACTTTAAAAATAACATAAAATCGAGTGGCAGTTACAATAAACATATAGACATTCTAACACTTGGTACTACATGTATACATTATAAAAACGTTAAAAACTGTATAAAAACAACAAAAAAAGGAAAAGGGGGGAAAGAAAGGAAAAGAAAAAAGGGGAAGGGGAAAAGATAGAGAAGGAGATATCTCACCCCAAACCACTAAAGGCCCTAGTAAACAACAGAGTCTTCAGATCTTTTCTGAATACCTGGTACTTCTCCTGTTGTTGCAGATGGCATGGAAGCAGATTCCATAACTGGGCAGCTTGAACTGAAAAAGCTCTGCCCCCCCATTTTTTCAGCCTATAAGGCCGAACCACCAATCTAGTTTGTGACGTGGCCCGTAAGGCTCTCGTCACAGACTGTCGCTGCAATTTCTTGCGGATATAACATGGGCCTAGATTATTAAAGGCTTTGTAAGCAATACAAAGAACCTTAAATTCTGATCTCTCCCGTATTGGGAGCCAATGGAGGCTCTTCAGGTGGGTGGAGGTGGACGTCCGCCCTGGTAGCCTGAGTGCCAGCCGAACTGCCTGATTTTGGATTTTCTGCAAGCGTCCAATCTGGGTCTGAGGCAAACCCATGAAAAGAGCATTGCAGTAATCCAAATGGGGTAAGACTAGCGCTCTAACTACAGCAATTCTGGCAGAGCTTGACAAAAAGGGTACAACCTTGTACAACTGCCTTATCTTGAGGAAACATAACTGGGTAATACTGCCGATGTGTGCATCCAGGGACAGACCGGAGTCCAGCAGAACGCCTAGGGTCTTCACCTTTTCGGCAGTTACAGGGAATCTCCCCTCCTCGTCCGGCCAAGGCAACACCCAGTGTAAGTTCTGGGCCGATCCCGTCCAGAGTACCTCGGTCTTTGCCTGGTTCAATTGGAGACAATTGTCGGCCATCCATTGTTTGATGGCCCCAAGAGTCTCCAAAAGATCCACCTCGTCCCCCGGCCCTCCGGCATCAATCCTGGTATACAACTGGGTATCGTCAGCATACAACTGACATCTCATCCCACGGTCCTTTATCATATCCAGCAGAGGACGCATGTAGATGTTAAAGAGGAGGGGAGATAAGGGGGAACCCTGGGGTACCCCACAACCAAGGCGTACTGGGCCTGAATAGAATGGGCCCAGTCGTACCTTGAATTCTCTACCCTTTAGGAAGGCTATGAACCAACCTAAAGCCTCTGGACTAACATGCGCGACCTCAACTAGTCTACGCATTAGGATCTCGTGGTCGATGGTGTCAAATGCTGCCGAAAGATCTAATATGACGAGGACGGAGGTCTGCCCTGCATCTGCCTCAAACAGTAGGTCATCCATGATCTCCACTACTGCAGTTTCCGTACCATGACTGGGACGGAACCCTGACTGCTGCTCCGCCAGCAACCCATGTTGTTCCACAAAACATTGCAGCTGTTGACAGACTATTCCCTCTGACAGCTTTGCCAGGAAGGCTATCCCTGAGATGGGTCTTCTTTCCTCCTTTTTTCTTGGATCAGAATGGAGCCATTGCTGGTGGATATGTAGAAGGGTGGTGGTCTGAGAAGTGGTGGGTCAGGGCTGCCAAAAATTTTGAAAAAAAAATGTTTTTTTTTTGGTTTGTTTCATTTGCAAAACATTGTAAATAAGTATGTTTTTGTGATGTCCTGTGTGTTGTGAGAGACACAAGACTCTGGTCTGGAGCAATGGATGTTTATTCTCTACAGGCTGTACACTGCAACATGCATCTCAGGACATTACATCTTATCTGCTTCCTACATGAGCACTCTCTAAGATGGCCACCGTACCCCTTGACCCTTGTCATCACTGCTGGGTGGAGCCAGCCTTAAAGTGCCAGTACATGTGGAACCCTTCAGGTATAACAGTTTTCTCCTTCACTGATGGGCACTGATGGTACTGCACTGATGGGCACTAATATGCGGCACTGATGGAGACTGATAGGTGGTACTAATAGGTGGCACGGATGGGCACTGATAGACGGCATGGATGAGCACGGATAGGCAACACGGATGGGCACTGATAGACGGCACGGATGGGCACTGATAGATGGCATGGATGGGCACTGATAGATGGCATGGATGGGCACTGATAGACGACATGGATGGGCACTGATAGACACGGACATGGACACGGCTGATCAGGTGGTAAAGAGTCTCTGTCAGAGACTCTTTACGTAGATCGGTGTTGCAGGGTGTCAGACTGACAACGATCGTCATGATGCGCACCCCTGGGGGCGCGCAGCGTCCTAATATCCTGAACACGTCATATGACGTCCAGTCAGGATATTGAAACCACTTTGCCGCCGTCATTTTTCTTTATGGCGGGCGGCAAGTTGTTAAAGAGAAGACAATCCTTATGCAGCAACAAAGAGTGTTGCCCTATGGAAATTAACTCAAAAATTACTGCTTTGATGATACTTGACACCCTTTAGAATGTCCAAATTTGACACCCACACTTCCCCATTATGCTGGAGAAATTGTGGAGCTAGGGCAGGGGTGGGCAAACTTTTTGACTCGAGGGCCGCAATGGGTTCATATATTGGACCCAGGGGCCGGACCAAGAGTAGATGGACGGTGTGTATGTGTGAATTAATATAAATTTCATTTAAGGTAGAAAAGCATAAAAATAGTTATTTTATAAAACTACAATTGATGGGCACAGTGACTGCATTTGATGGCATTGCACAGTGGTGACAATTGATGGCACAGTGGCTGCGTTTGATGGCATGGCACAGTGGTGACAATTGATGACACAGTGATTGCTTTTGATGGCATGGCACAGTGGTGACAATTGATGGCACAGTGGCTGCGTTTGATGGCATAGCACAGTGGTGACAATTGATGACACAATGGCTGCGTTTGATGGCATTGTACAGTGGTGACAATTGATGGCACAGTGGCTGCATTTGATGGCATAGCACAGTGGTGACAATTGATGACACAATGGCTGCGTTTGATGGCATGGCACAGTGGTGACAATTGATAGCACAGTGATTGCTTTTGATGGCATGGCACAGTGGTGACAATTGATGGCATAATGGCTGCGTTTGATGGCATGGCACAGTGGCTGCATTTGGCATGGCACAGTGGTGACAATTGATGGCACAGTGATTGATTATAATTTAATGGTAAAAAGTCAATATAGAGTTAATAGTAAATTAAATAGATAATCCAAATAGGGGATGCAGGTGTAGTGTAACAGCTCAAGAGTACCTGTTAAATGGGTGGCTGTCCTACTGCGGCAAGATGTTATAGGGGCGTATGCAGACCTGCAGTGCACTGATTAATATAGAGGTTCCTGGAATGGCCTGGGGTGGAGCCATACAGGGAGGAGAGATGATAAATGCAGCCAAGTGAGAGGGCCTGGCCTCTAAGATGAACACATGGAGAGCAAGGTAACGATACCTCGTCCCTGAGTGTCCAGGTATCGGACTAGGGATTGCATTTGCACAAGTACAAGTGTTATAGGGGCGTAGCCTGAGGGACTCGAAGATGGCGGGGTGATCCAGAAGGAGATGAGGCCCACACACGCACTGATGCAGGTACTGACAGGCAAACCTGCATCAATGCCCGATGAACGGAGCCGCGCTTCAGCGAGAGGGTCCCTGACGCACGTGCAACGTCGACAGGAAGCCGTCCAATAGGAAGCAGGGCGCACTCCAATGACGTCAACCAAAAGGATGATTGGACCAATGGGAGGCACCGATCAATGGAGATAATAGCCGTGACTAATAGCATCGAAGCATAGGCCGCAAAGCCGCGGCCTCAATTAGCGGCGATTGCGGCACAACGAGATCGCGGGTGGGGGCCGGATTAAAAGTTCCGCCATCCCTGAGCTAGGGGCACGTTGTTTCACATATTTTGGTCATGCCCAGCTTTACATGCCCTTTGGACCTGCATTCTTGAGATTAATCTCACAAATCCTGGGGATACATGCCCCCCCCCCATCTGCAAGTTTGTCCATCCTATCCCTGGGAGTGGAGTCCATCCCAGTGGCATTAGGAGTTATGCTGCGTACGGACATTCCGACAACAAAACCGGGGATTTTTTTCCGACCGATGTTGGCTCAAACTTGTCTTGCATACACAAGGTCGCACAAATGTCGTAATTTCCGATCGCCAAGAACACGGTCACGTACAACACATACGAAGACACTATAAAAGAGAAGTTTAATACCAAGGGCACTACCCTTTGCGCTCCTTCTGCTAATCTCGTGTTAGTAGAAGTTTGGTGAGAGACGATTCGCGCTTTTCCGCCTTGTGCTTTTCAGTCCATTACCGCTATTCAGTTTTTCAGAACTCAGCAGTAAAACAACTTCATTATTCTAGCTTTATAAAGAAGAAGAGAATGTGCTGTATTAAAAGATTTGAAAATTTGCAGCGTGACAAATGTGCTATCTCCATTACGAGCGCTAGTTTTACCAGACCGAGCGCTTCAGTCTCGTACTTGATTCAGAGCATGCGTGGAATTTTGTGCGTCGGAATTTAGGAGAACGGATTTTGTTGTCGGAAAATTTGAGAACCAGTTCTCAAATTTTTGTTGTCGGAAATTCCAACAGAAAATGTCCGATGGGGCCTACACACAGTCGGCATTTCCAACAACAAGCTCCCATCCAACATTGGTTGTTGGAAATTCTGAGGGTGTGTACGCGGCATTACAGTGTCCCACGTTCTACTAAGCACCCGACTATCAATAGTGAGACATTGGAGGGATCATGAAGTACCCTTATTAGGATGACCAATACACACACCACATACGAGATATTTGCCTCATCACAGGGTAACTACCAAATAATGTATTCCCATTGGAAACCATGGATTGAATGGTACAAAATAAGATATACTGATTGACAAACCGTAAACTAAACGTTGGAGCTTTACTGCTGGACTGTGTAGTTCTATGATTTCTTATGATTTCCTACCTTGTTCTTTTGATTGACCACTTGCCGCCCGCCCTATTACAAAATGACGGCGGCAAAGTGGTTTCAATATCCTGACTGGACGTCATATGACGTCCTCAGGATATTGAGTTGCTGCGCGCCCCCGGTGGCGCGCATCGCAGTGATCGTTGTTGCAGGGTGTCAGTCTGACCACCCGCAACACCTATCTAGGTAAAAAGTCTCAGACGAAGACTCTTTACCACGTGATCAGCCGTGATGTAAACAAGAAGAGCTGGTTATCAGCTTTTCCTCACTCGCGTCTGTCAGATGCGAGTAGAGGAGAGCCGATCGGCTGCTCCTCTGAGAGGGGGGGTCTGTGCTGATCGATTATCAGCACAGCCCCCGAGGATGCCCACACTAGACCACCAGGGATGCACACCACCAGGTATGCCACCCTAGACCACCAGGGATGCCAATCAGTGCCCACAATGGATGCCAATCAGTGCCCACAATGGGCATCACTGATTGGCAGGCATTGTTTGGCACTGTTTGACATCCATAAGTACAATATAATACAGTACATCTGTGCCACCTATCAGTGCCCATCCATGCCCATCCGTGCCACCTGTCTATGCTTATCTATGCCGCCGTATTTTACCTGGATCTACGACGAATTCAGGTAGATTTTGGCCCGTAAGGTTGCGGCAGCGTAGTGTATTTCTCGCGGCGGAATCGAAATATGCGATTAGGGGGCGTGAAGCATTTAAATTAGGCGCGTCCCCGGGGCGATCGAACTGCGCATGCTCCATTCTGAAATTTCCCGCCGTGCATTGCGCAAAATAACGTTGTTACGTCATTTTTTTTTTGAGTAGCGTCGTTTACGTACATTCCTATTCCCGGACAACTTGCGCAAAAAAAAAATAAAAAAAAAATTGAAACTCGACGCGGGAACGACGACCATACTTAACATGGGCCGTCTAACTATAGACCAGCTAATAGCTGGAATAACTTTACGCAGCAAAAAGATGACTACAGATGCCGTAAGAGATTGGGAAGGACGATCGTAACTTCGTGGATCGGCGGAAAAAGCTCATTTGCATACCCTGATGCTGAAAACGACGGGAACTCCACCCAGCGGCCGCAAAATTATTGCAGCGTAGATCCGAAGGCGTACGAACACGTAAGCCAGTCGGATTGAAGCCCGAAGCCGCCGTTTTAATGGTTTGAGGCTTCAGACTAATGAAACGAAGCGGGTAATTTGAAAGTACTCCGGTCTAACGTGAGACACACCGGAGTAAGGGCTCTGTGAAAATTTTAATGTGTATTAATGGATAACATTTTTTTAAATCTATCCATCTATTCTAATTATTGAATTATACCTCCTCTTTAACTGGTTTATTAGGTTTTAAAACATACGATACAGGAATAATTTTGGAAAACAAAAGTGTATACGGTTAGGTATTAAACTATTAGGGTTTTTCTCATGCTGTGTTCCGAGTTCAATGGCTTTGAGTTATCAAGGAGTAAACATCTCTAGTAGAATCGTCCATCCATGAATGTACATTGTAGACACTCAAGGTGTCTGGCAGTGTCTTGCAACTACAGGAAGATTGCAAAAAAATGGGTGTTATTGGAAGGATATTATTTCACAAGTCCAACATCTGTTGTTTCCATTTTCCGATAACATATATAAGCCGAGGCACCTAATTTTACCACAAAAAAACAGGGAAAACGTATTGACTCGAGTATAAGCCCTAGGGTGTCCATGTACATGCCTCACTGTGCCCATGCCTAGACTGACGTTTTACATGGGAGTCTATCGAAGGGATTCCAGGCTTTGAAAAATGGGTGCTAACCAGCCATACGTCCCCCAGACAACAACCTTTGCACACTTGTAGAGGAGAAATAGGGCTACATGTGTGCCAAGTTCCGGGTCCAGGGCACCTAGGACCGGCTGGTACCGGGTCCCCAAAGTCACAGGAGAAATGACCATTTAACATGGGAGTCTATGAAAGGGGTGCCCGGCTTTAAAAAATCGGTGCTCCCCGACCGTAGGTCACCCGGACAACAAACTGAAGAGTGGGGCTACATGTGTGCCAAGTTTGTGGTCCGGGGGACCTACAGCCGGCCAGTACCGGGTCCCCAAAGTCCGGTAGTTCAGGCGCAAAAAGGTGACTCGAGTATAAGGCGAGGGGTGCTGAAAAACTCGGCTTATACTCGAATACAGGGCTGATTTAATGAGAGGGCACACCTGGGCGCTGCCCAGGGTCCCCAGCTACAGGGGGGGCCCTTGCACTTTCCCAAAAGTAGCTGGTCCTTGAGCCCACGCTACCCCGAAGTTGGGAGTCATACCGCTGCGGGATATCTTGTGTGTAGAGGGGTCAGAGTGCTGGGGGGATATCTGAGATGTAGCAGAGCCATAGTACTGGGGAGGCATCATTCTAGCAAATATATTACATGCTCAGGACAGTTTTGTTACTTTATGCATGTAGTATTTTCCCCACAGTTTTTTTGCTGTACAGAATGATTGTTCATGTAGTAAATGCGGAGCGCCAACCAAAAGGGGAAGCTCCGCATGTCTGCCTCCTACCTACTTGATGTCTGTTCATCTGCACTGCCTCCATTGGAGAGGCCCCAGAGCATTACTTTGCCCAGGGGCCCATGATGCTATTAAGAAGGCCCTGCTCAAGTATATACAGTACTTTGCTGTGGCCCAGCAGTGACAAAAGGCAATCAAAACAAACCCAAGAAAAGACACAATTTGCACTGAACTTTAAAAGAGGATTGCTCAGCGCTGGATTAACTCTGTGTGGCAAGACTGGGCACAGATGATAGGAAATCTTATACTCTACATTGTGACATAAAAAAAAAAAAAAAATTGGGTTTACATCCGCCTTAAGGCCCGTACACACGATCTGACTTTTTGACAACAAACCTCCAACTGACCTGTTTTTGCAGACAATCCGACTGTGTGTACGGTGACAAACTTTTTTGCTTTTTCATCTGACAAATGTTCGCTGTGTGAACAGACAGACTTTCGTTTAGCCTACGTCGGCTGATCTGATCATGTGTACACAAGTCCATCGGACTAAAGTCCAAAGTACAACCACGCATGCTCAGAACCAATGCTAAAGATCAGACAACAATAGCAGAAGTTGCCCAAAGGGTGTCGGTAAAGAGCAGGAAAACCATGTAGTGCATCTATTACGTTACTACGTTTGTGTTTGTTGGCTGAAAAAGTCCTACTGTGTGTATGCAGAACAAGTTCACGAACAACGCCCTCCGGAGCAAAATCCACAGAAAAGTCAGTTGGAAGTCCGATCGTGTGTTTGAGGGCTCAGAATTGTTCCCTTTAATGGTTATCTTTACCATAGGACAGCAGTCTCCAAACTGTGGCCTGCGGACCAGATGCAGCCCTTTGCTTGTCTTTATCTGGCCTTTGGGACAGTGTTTCTCCCATTGATATGAGGCAATATTCCTCTCACTGACACCAACAGTAAGGCAGTAATACTTCCACTGACACCAGCAATGGATCATTATTCCTTCCACTGACACCGATGATCGAAAATTATTCCTTCCGCTGTCACAAATGATCGGGCACTATTCCTTCCACTGATCTAAACGATTGTGCACTTTTTTTTCCCACTGACAACGATGGGACACTATTCCATGTACTGACACTGACAGCAGGGGGTACATCGGCAATGAAACATTATTCCTTCCACTGACACCAACAATGGGAGACTATTCCCCCCACTAAGATAAACAATTGGGCACTATTCCTTCCACTGAAAACAATAATGGGTTAATATTCCTCCCACTAATACCAATGATGAGCCCACTGTTTTTTCTCCTAAAGACCGTAGGCCCTATGTACATTTTTTTTTCTTCCGACTGACGCTGGGGCATTTTCTCCTCACACTGGTGACAGTTCGGCCCCCTGAAACTCTGAAGGACAATAAACTGGCCCTTTGTTTAGAAAGTTTGGAGACCCCTGCCCTAGGTAGACTGAGTAGATCAGGTGATAAGAAAGCTGCATGACGATGGCATCCTAAGCATCACTTTATCTGTGTGTTTTCTTAGCTAGTCCCTGTCAGCCAATCATCAGCTAGGCTCAAAAGCAGGTTTATGCAAAGCAGTGGTCTCCAAACCATGGCCTGGGGGCCAGATGCAGCCCTTTGCTTGTTTTTATCTGGCCCTTGGGGCATCTCATCCACCGATACTAACAATGGGGTACAATTATTCTCAATGACACCAACAATGGGGCACAATTCCTCCCAATAACACTGACGGGAGTCACTTTGGATGGGGGGTTTGTGCAACCCAGCTTAACAATGGGGCACAATTTAGGCCAATGACACTGAAGCTGGGCACACTTATGCTCACTGAAACAAATGATGGGGCGTTATTTTTCCCACCAACGTTGGGATTTTTTCTATTGCCAATAGACACTGACACTGACAGAAGGGGGTACATCGGCAATGGAACATTATTCCTTCTACTGACACCAACAATGGGAAACTTTTTCCCCCACTAAGATAAACAATTGGGCACTATTCCTTCCCCTGAAAACAATAATGGGATAAAATTCCTCCCACCAATACTAATGATGAGCCACTGTTTCTTCTCCTAAAGACAGTAGGCCCTATGTACATTTTTTTTCTTCCGACTGACGCTGGGCCATTTTCTTCTCACACTGGTGACAGTCCGGCCCCCCGAAAGGTTTGGAGACCCCTCATATAAAGGGACCCTGAGATGACTTCTTTAGCATAATTCTGTGCAAACAGAGCCACGTGCCTTCTGCAGCAAATTTGATTAGGAATTAGAACGAGAGGAAGCCATGATGTTCCAAGTTGAGCTCTCAAAAGGGCAGGAGGAGAAAGGGAAAATGTTCTATTTGTAAACTTGCTTGATTTGCTTAGTTGTATTGAAAGAGCAAAGGTGTTTTAAAAAGCCTACTTACTCTTCAATTATTCCTCCTAATCAGAATCTAGCGGCAGAGCCTTGCACGTGCCCAGATAGCAGTCAGCCTATTTCAGTCCCATTTGTTACATCTCATGTCACCACATATGCAGAGAGCCACACAATGGCATATCCAGGCGGCTGGCACACAACCCAGCGTCAGCTGCTCCCAAACACTTTTTTGTTTTCTACCTGCGAGGAAAGAAAAATGAACCTGAGATCCTTCATTAAACGCGGCAATCTGGCCCGAGCTTTGAGAGCTGTGCCTTCTCTTGTACCTGTCACCTCGGCGACGCTGACACACTTTCACGCTCATCTTGATCGATCGTGCTACATCCTGCGTAGGTGTTCCGACACTTCCTCAGCTCTGGGTCCTGGTGATGTTCTGCCAGACAAAGCCAAGACTGGCTCAGCCCTCCTGTTCTATCGGGGTAATCGCAGCCCTAAGGGCCTCATTTGAATGTTCGCTCTATCGAGTCATTAAGTGACTCAATCTCACATCCATTTTTTTTTGCCATTGTGCTGATGCATATAGAGCGCAGACACCCTGCAACCAAAACTTGTTCCCTGAAACTAATGAGCGGTAACTGTTAATTAGGGGGGAAAAAAACCAATGGCCTATTGAAGGCCACGCAAGATAGACAAACATTATCTGTTGGGTTCAGTCTTCTTCACAAGGCGCCCCCCCCCCCCCCCCCCAGGCGTTGAAACGTCTGATAAAAGTTTGTGGGCATCTGCCAAGATTTGGTGTTAAGAAAGGAACGGCTACCGCCCCATTAAAAATATGACTTCATTTTCAGATTGTGCCAGCTGCGAGAGGTGGCTGTTGGGAAGGGTAAGGATTAGAGTTCGCCTTTTCTACAGCTTGGGGTTAAGAGTGACTTCAGTTTTGCTTTAAAAAAAAAAAAGTAATAGTTTTGGCTTTAAAAATCCCTAGTTCCACGTATAGAAGTTTTTGTGAGAAGAATTGATAATTTTTCCAAGGTAATGACTCTTTTTTTTCTGTTAGGATAGAACAATAGGGATTACGTAATTGTCTTCCAATGTGTTTTTTCAGGAAATTTTTAAATATTTCTTCTTGAAGATGTCTTTTTAGACGTTAAATAATGTACAGGTTTGGAGAGTGGCAGAATACGCTGTATTTGAATATTTTTATTGGCCAGTTCAAAATTTAACACCCTCATGAGTTGCATTAGAAGGTATCCATTGTCACTTTGTACACTTTTTCTTAAACTGTGTCACGGACTGAAGATCTTCCTAGTGCACCTTCCTAGCTCAGACTTACTCAACCTTTTCAACAAGGAGGAACCCTTGAAATAACCTTTCTGTCTCAGGGGAACCCCTGTTAAATATGGCTATATCTACAACTCATGATACATTGGTGTTATGGTCAGTGGAAGAGTGTTTTAGTCAAGGGAAAGAGGTGCTGTGTAATGTAAAGGGGTCCAGAGCTGTGAGGTGCTGTGTAATGTAAAGGGGTCCAGTGATGCAGGGTGCTGTTTAATGTAAAGGGCTTCAGAGGTGCAGTTGTGGAGAGGGGGTACACAGTAGTGACAAAGAGATATTGAAAGATGCAGGGGACACAGTGGGGTGTTTTTACATTTTAACATGGGGGGGCGCTTTTAACCCCCGCTAGCCGTCGAAGAAAAGGTAAAATGCGACTGTGTTTCGCCGCTACCGAAGCGCCCCCCTCTGAAAAAATGCCAGCGGACGCCCATGGAAATGGACTTCCTTAAACAACACCTCTGGGTAGTATAGGATGTTGACCTTTTTCCTCAGGTTATCTAAAGAAACTGAGGAATTCATCTTCCTCAACTTCTTTAGGATGTAGACCTTTCCTCATGTCATCTAAGGAGATTGAGAAATGGACTTCCTTGCTCAACACCTCTGGGTAGTATAGAATGTAGACCTTTTTCCTCAGGTCATCTAAAGAGACTGAGGAATGGATCTTCTTCCTCAACTCCTCTGTGTAGTATAGGATGTAGACCTTTCCTCATGTCATCTAAGGAAATTAAGAAATGTACTTCCTTACTCAACACCTCTGGGTAGTATAGGATGTAGACCTTTTTCCTCAAGTCATCTAAAGAGACTGAGGCATGGATCTTCTTCCTCAACTCCTCTGTGTAGTATAGGATGTAGACCTTTTTCCTCAGGTCATCTAAAGAGACTGAGGAATGGATCTTCTTTCTCAACTCCTCTGGGTAGTGTAGGATGTAGACCTTTTTCCTCAGGTCATCTAAAAAGATTGATAAATGGACATCTGTTCTCAACTCCTCTGGGTAGTATAGGATGTAGACCTGGTTTCTCATGTCATCTAAAGAGATTGGGAAATGGACTTCCTTACTCAACACCTCTGGGTAGTATAGGATGTAGACCTTTTTCCTCAGGTCATCTAAAGAGACTAAGGAATGGATATTCTTCCTCAACTCCTCTGTGTAGTATAGGATGTAGACCTTTTTCCTCAGGTCATCTAAAGAGACTGAGGAATGGATCTTCTTCCTCAACTCCTCTGTGTAGTATAGGATGTAGACCTTTCCTCATGTCATCTAAGGAAATTAAGAAATGTACTTCCTTACTCAACACCTCTAGGTAGTATAGGATGTAGACCTTTTTCCTCATGTCATTTAAAGGGACTGAGGAATGGATCTTCTTCCTCAACTCCTCTGTGTAGTATAGGATGTAGACCTTTTTCCTCAGGTCATCTAAAGAGATTGATAAATGGACATCTGTTCTCAACTCCCCTGGGTAGTTTAGGATGTAGACCTGGTTTCCCATGTCATCTAAAGAGATTGAGAAATGGACTTCCTTACTCAACACCTCTGGGTAGTATAGGATGTAGACCTTTTTCCTCAGGTCATCCAAAGAGACTGAGGAATGGATCTTCTTCCTCAACTCTTCTGTGTAGTATAGGATGTAGACCTTTTTCCTTAGGTCATCTAAAGAGACTGAGGAATGAATCTTCCTTAACTCCTCTGGGTAGTGTAGGATGTAGACCTTTCCTCATGTCATCTAAGGAGATTAATAAATCGACTTCCTTACTTAACACCTTTGTGTAGTATACAATATAGACCTTTTTCCTCAGGTCATCTAAAGAGATTGATAAATGGACATCTGTTCTCAACTCCTCTGGGTAGTATAGGATGTAGACCTGGTTTCTCATGTCATCTAAAGAGATTGGGAAATGGACTTCCTTACTCAACACCTCTGGGTAGTATAGGATGTAGACCTTTTTCCTCAGGTCATCTAAAGAGACTAAGGAATGGATATTCTTCCTCAACTCCTCTGTGTAGTATAGGATGTAGACCTTTTTCCTCAGGTCATCTAAAGAGATTGAGAAATGGACTTCCTTACTCAACACCTCTGGGTAGTATAGGATGTTGACCTTTTTCCTCAGGTCATCTAAAGAGACTGAGGAATAAATCTTCCTCAACTTCTTTAGTATGTAGACCTTTCCTCGCGTCATCTAAGGAGATTGAGAAATGGACTTCCTTGCTCAACATCTCTGTGTAGTATAGGATGTAGACCTTTTTCCTCAGGTTATCTAAAGAGACTGAGGCATGGATCTTCTTCCTCAACTCCTCTGTGTAGTATAGGATGTAGACCTTTTTCCTCAGGTCATCTAAAGAGACTGAGGAATGGATCTTCCTCCTCAACTCCTTTGGGTAGTGTAGGATGTAGACCTTTTTCCTCAGGTCATCTAAAGAGATTCATAAATGGACATCTGTTCTCAACTCCTCTGGGTAGTTTAGGATGTAGACCTGGTTTCTCATGTCATCTAAAGAGATTGGGAAATGGACTTCCTTACTCAACACCTCTGGGTAGTATAGGATGTAGACCTGGTTTCGCATGTCATCTAAAGAGATTTAAAAAATGGACATCCTTCATTAACAACTCTGGGTAGTACAGGATGTAGACCTTTTTCCTCAGGTCATCTATAGAGACTGAGGAATGGATCTTCTTCCTCAACTTCTCTGTGTAGTATAGAATATAGACCTTTTTCCTCTGGTCATCTATAGAGATTGATAAATGGACATCTGTTCTCAACACCTCTGGGTAGTATAGGATATAGACCTGGTTTCTTATGTCATCTAAAGAGATTGAGAAATGGACATCCTTCATTAACAACTTTGGGTAGTATAGGATGTAGACCTTTTTCCTCAGGTCATCTAAAGAGACTGAGGAATGGATCTTCTTCAACTCATCTGGGTAGTATAGGATGTAGACCTTATCTCGTGTCATCTAAGGAAATTAAGAAATGTACTTCCTTACTCAACACCTCTGGGTAGTATAGGATGTACACCTTTTTCCTTAGGCCATCTAAAGAGATTGATAAATGGACATCTGTTCTCAACTCCTCTGGGTAGTATAGGATGTATACCTGGTTTCTCATGTCATCTAAAGAGGTTTAAAAAATGGACATCCTTCATTAACAACTCTGGGTAGTACAGGATGTAGACCTTTTTTCCTTAGGTCATCTAAAGAGACTAAGGAATGGATCTTCTTCCTCAACTCCTCTGTGTAGTATAGAATATAGACCTTTTTCCTCGGGTCATCTAAAGAGATTGGTAAATGGACATCTGTTCTCAACTCCTCTGGGTAGTATAGATGTAGACCTGGTTTTCCATGTGATCTGGTCACTATTCCTCTCAATGACATCAATGATGCAAGTGAAAGAGTTAATTTCCTCCCAATGACACCAACGATGAGGGATGGTTTGTACTCCCGATGGCCACAATCCAACCCCTTAATACTGCGTACACACTGTTCGGAATTTCCGACAACAAATGTTCGATGTGAGTTTGTTGTCGGAAAATCCGACCGTGTGTAGGCTCCATCGGACATTTTCTATTGGAATTTCCAACAGCAAAAATTTGATAGCTGGTTCTCAAATTTTCTACAATTTTCTACAACAAAAGTTGTCGGAAATTCCGACTGCGTACACTCAATTCAACACACAAAAATTCTATGCATCGGAATCAATTAGACGCATGCTGGGAATCATTGACCTTATTTTTTCTCGGCTCGTCGTAGTGTTGTACGTCACTGCGTTCTTGGCATTCGCAATTTCCTGACAACATTTGTGTGACCGTGTGTATGCAAGACAAGTTTGGGCCAACATTCCGTCGGAAAAAAATCCACGGTTTTGTTGTCGGAATGTCCGATACGCGGCACAAGTCTGGATGACGGTAAACTGGCCTTTTTGTTTAGAAAGTTTCGAGATCCCCCGCTCAAGAGGTTGCTAGGGATTCCTTGAGCTGTGGCTGGTTGACCTCCCATTGATTGGACTGCATATTACCACTTTTACGTGCCCATTGTAGACTCTTTTGGCTGTGGACACGCGTCAACTTGGCACCCTGACCACTCTGTTGCTACACAGCCTCATGCACAACAACCTGTGATAGCCATTTTTTTTGCTTTTGACACATCAACGTTGGGGACAACATGCTGATCAATATCCCACCCACTATCAGATGCCATTGTAACAAGATAATCAATGTTGTTCTCTTAACCTGTCAGTGGTCGTAAAGTTCCGTCTGATCAGTGTACGTTCTCTGTAATTACATCATTTGTAATTACCTCTATGGCCAATTCTCCTCATCCCTCCCGCCCCAGCTGGAGTAACAAATCAAGCTGACAAAAGAGAAACTCCTGAAATGTGAGAAGGCAAAAAAACAGGATCAAGTCACATCAAAGCCTCTTGACGTTTTTCCTCTTTGTGGCTCTAATGGTGACATATTACCCCCACTAAGAGTGACAGATTATGAACTCCTAGATAATATAGGGATCTACTTAAGAAACGGCTCCATCCAGAAAATTTGATGTCACTTGTCTATTACATTGTTCATTCTTAAATATGTTCTTGTTCAAAGGCGAGGGAGATTCTGAGCACTTAAAATGTCCTCTACACCTGCCTGTGAATAGGGGAAGTCTTTAGGCTATCTTGGAGTTCATCCATAGGTTAATGTTTATGCAAGGACAAGTAATTGTATATTCAGTACAACTGCAATACATGCCCATTTCCCAATGTTTTTCTCTTTTTAAATCATGTTCTAAGTACAGAAAAATAGATCTGCCGGAAATCCAGTGTGCTCAAAATGTCCTGTTTGAGAAGAGAACACAGTGTCTGAGATGACAATCCCCAACCAACGTTGTCGGCCCTGTACCCTGTACCCTGGACTACGAAACTCCACTGTATTCCTTTGCAAAGCAACCTGCCTTGGCTCCCAGGAGCCTGCCCTGTGTGCATTGGAAAATTGCTTTTGGGAGATATAGATCTGAGGGCATGCCTAGGTCAATAGAAATTAACTTTCTGCTGGTGCCTCTGCAATGCCTCCCGAGGATATCACAGTGAGTATCGTATATACTCGAGTATAAGCCGAGTTTTTCAGCACATTTTTAAGTGCTGAAAATGCCCCCCTCGGGTTATACTCGAGTCACCTTTTTATGCCAGATCTCCCAGACTTTGGGGACCCGGTACCGGCCGGCCGTAGGTCCCCTGGACATGTAGCCCCACTTTTCCTCTACAAGTGTGCAAAGTTTGTTGTCCGGGAGACCTATGGCCGGGGAGCACCGATTTTCAAAGCTGGGCACCCCTTCCATAGAATCCCATGTTAAACGGTAATTTCTCAGGTGACTTTAGAGACCCGGTACCGGCCGGTCGTAGGTCCCCTGGACCCGGAACTTGGCACACATGTAGCCGCATTTTTCGTTGTGAGATTCTCGGCAGTGTTTTCCCGCTGAGAAACCTGAGCGTGTGTATACTTGCCTCTCCATGGAAACATACGCATGCTCGAAATGATTTTGGCGCATGCGCGGGAGCTTCCAAGGCATAGATATATAGGTTGAAGCAAGATGGCGGCGACGGCATCCAATGTGATAAGCGTATGCTCTTCCTAGTCGATGACATCACCGCGTACGTGCCATTCAAAACAGCGGCGGTTCTTTTGAATGGTGTGTGTGTGTACTCTCGGCAGGCAAGAGAATCTTGCCAGGAATCTCGTCAGGAAAAACGTTTTTTTCCTGACAAGAATCTGGGCCGTGTGTACAGGACTATAGAATGGCCCAGTCAAAAGTCCAGACCTAAATCCAATTGAGAATCTGTGGCAAGACTTGAAAATTGCTGTTCACAGACGCTCTCCATCCAAAAGTTATAGCGCCTACAAAATAGGTGATAGATTTATTAAATATATTTTTTTTTTACTAATAATGGCGGTTATCTGCGATTTTTGTCAGGACTGCGATATTACGGCGGACACTTTTGACACTATTTTGTCACATTTATACAGCGAACAGTGCTATAAAACTGCACTGATACTGTATAAATGTGACTGGCAGGAAAGGGGTTAACACTAGGGGGTGAGGAAGGGTTAAATGTGTGCCCTGGGAGTGATTCTTAGGCTGCGTACACACAACCGAGGAACTCGTAGGGCGAAACTGTCGTTTTCCTCGTCGAGTTCCTTGTTCGGCTGTCGAGGAATTCGACGAGCCAATTTTCTCCATTCCCCTCGAGGAAAAAGAGAACATGCTCTCTTTTTGGCTCGTCGAGTCTCTCGACAGTTTCCTCGTCTGAAAATGTACACACGACCGGTTTCCTCAGCAAAACACGTCTCCCAACAAGTTTCTTGCTGGATTCTGCCGAGGAAACCGGTCTTGGGTACGAGGCCTTACTGTGAGGGGAGGGGACTGACTGGGGGAGGTGACCAATCTGTGTCCCTATGTACAAGGGACACTGCATTGGTCTCCTCTCCCTGACAGGACGTGGATGTCTGTGTTTACACACAGACATCCACGTCCCTGGCTCCGTGGCTGTCGATCACGAGTATCTGGTGGACATCGCGGCCTCCAGGCATCAGCACCCTCGTCACACAGCAGGCACCGCTTTTCAGCAATGCGCGCCCTTGGCGGCACGCAACACGGAAGAAAACAGCAGGATGTCCAGGGACGTTCACCCGGCACTTCAGGTCTACGCTGCGGCCGTCTTTCGGCTATAGCGCAGATCTGAAGTTGTTAAAGAGCAGGATCTGAGGGCCGCCATGATTCCGATAAGCCCCCTGCCCGCAGACTGCAACAACCACATGCCAGGGTTGTGGGCAAGAGGCCCTTGTCCTTGAATTATTTTTCCCATTATGGGTGTGAGTGGGGCCCCATGTCAAGTTTTGCCTAAGGCCTCACTAAGCCTAGAGCCGTCTCTGCTCCCCTCCCTCTGCAATACTCTGATTGTGGGAGAGAGCTTCGGTGGACTATAGAAGCACCGAGCGCCGCTTTAAGAAGGTATGTGACACAATTGAACAGAAACACACAACTTTTTCATTATATTCTACTGTAATAGAAAGGATTCTTGGAGTTTACAACCACCTATGATTCACTTCACACTGGGGATTCCTGCCAGGCAGAGAGGGGGCAAGAAGACGGCACAATAAATGGCAAGCCCTACCCCGAAAATAAGCCCTACTGTGTTTTTGATTGCCAAAATTAATATAAGACCCAATCTTTTTAGTTGTCTGTAAGGGTTACATTCTTTCTACATACCACCAATGTAAGGGACTTTTTTTTTTTTTTTAGTAAGGGCTCCCTAAGTGTTGAAAATTAATTTAGAGGTTCCTCTGGGGTAAAAAGTTTGAGAAATGCTGCTGTAGAGCCTCTTGTTGTGCTCCATCACTATCCATCCTCATGGTCTCCTCTCTCTCTCCTCTTCTCTAGGACATTCCTGCTGCGAACATACCCAAGACTGGTCCTCCCAGTGCATAGCCTTGTGTGCCTTGCTGCCTTCGGCCTGGCTCTCCCTTTAGCCATCAGTCTCTTCCCACAGATGTCTGAGGTAAGTCACATGACCGCGCCTCTCAAAGTTTTGGGAAGACAATGCAAGTATGAAATTTAGTTTTTTTCTTTTTTTTCTCGTCATCTGTGTCCCCGTTCTTAGTTGCCTGGCAACAAAAGCTGCCCCAACTGTTTCAGAATCGGATGTATTCACACCTAATGCTGTGTGCGCAGGTAGAGCGTCAGGGTGTGCAAGTCTGCTCGGTGTAGAGGGGGGGCTTTGTAAACCGCCAACTTCTCCTTGGAGACATTCCGACTTTGTACTGCTAACAATCATTACTAGGCAATGAAGATAGAAAAAAAATAGTAAAACCGAAAACTTCATTCCTTTGTCCAAATATTAATTCCTGTGTATGCAGAATATAAGCCCAAATAAATTATGGGTTTAACCGCTTAACCACCACAAGGTTTTACCCCCTTCATGACCAAGGCATTTGTTTGCTCTAACTGGCAATTGCTCGGCCATGCAACACTGTACCCAAATTAAATTAAATTAAGACGGTTGAAAACAAAAAGTTTGGTTTATTCTTCCATATTGCTGGAAACAAGTGCAAGGATCCAAACAGCATAAACAAAACAAAAAATAAAATAAACCCTTGCCACTTGGGGTGACTACCTTCACCACACAGGAACCTACCTATGGAGTCTGGCACAGCCTACTGCTGGGCAGACACTGCTGGTCATACAGCAGAGAAACAATAGTCTTTTTGATTTTTATCACACAGAAAAATCAACAGCCACCTCACCTCTTCAGAAGTCTTTCTCACTGCTCTCTTTAACTCAAAAAGCCTCAGGATGCAGCAATCAGTAGTCATCCTCTGGATGACTTATAGAGGCCTTAATTGCCTCATTCTGAACAGCTGAATTTTTCAACGCCCTAAACCTTTCTGGCTATTTCTGCAGCCGACACCTAATAGTAATTGGTGTATTGTCTAAACAAGGCAGAAATGTATCTCCCGTCTGTGACAACACACACAGATTTGCCTGACTTCCTGTCACAATATGTATGTGTGTGTGTGTATATATATATATATATATATATAAATATATGTATGTGTGTGTATATATATATATATATGTGTGTGTGTATATATATATATATATATATATATATATATATATATATACCTTAGATTGTAAGCTCCTTGAGGGTAGGGACTGATGTGAATGTACAATGTATATGTAAAGCGCTGTGTAAATTGACAGCGCTATATAAGTACCTTAAATAAAAAGAATAAAAAAAATAATATATATATATATATATATATATATATATATATATATATATATATATATATATATATACTGTGTAATATATATATATTCACACAAATAGAGCTTTATTTTGTGGTATTTGATTACCCTCTGTTTTTTTTTTTATCTTTTGTTATATATAAAAAAAAAATATTGAACATTTAACCTCTTCAGCCCCGGACCATTTGGCTGGCCAAAGACCAGAGCACTTTTTTGCATTTCGGCACTGCGTCACTTTAACTGACAATTGCGCGGTTGTGCGACATTGAACCCAAACAAAATTAATGCCCTTTTTTTCCCACAAATAGAGCTTTCTTTTGGTGGCATTTGACCACCTCTGCGGGTTTAATTTTTTGCGCTGTAAACAAAAAAAAGAGCGAAAACTTTGAAAAAAAAGCAATATTTTTTTAATTTTCGCCATTTTAAATATCCCCAAAAAATATTTATGTTTCCCTCAGTTTAGACTGCTATGTATCCTTTTACATATTTCTGGTAAAAAAAAAACGCAATAAGCGTATATTGATTGGTTTGCGCAAAAGTTATAACGTCTACAAAATAGGGGATGGTTTTATGGCATTTTTATTGTTTTTTTTACTAGTAATGGCGGCGATCAGCGATTTTTATCGTGACTGCGACATTATGGCGGACACATTGGACACTTTTGTTGCTATTTTAGGACCATTGTCATTTATACAGCGATCAGTGCTAAAAAAAATGCACTGACTACTGTGTAAATGACTCTGGCAGGGAAGGGGTTAACCAGTAGGAGGCTATGAAGGGGTTAAGTGTGTCCTAGGGAGTGATTCTAACTGCGGGGGGCTAGGCTACATGTGACACGAGACTGATCACTGCCTCCCGATGACAAGGAGCAGTAGATAAGTGTCCTGTCACTAGGCAGAACAGGGAGATGCCTTGTTTACACAGGCATCCCCCCGTTTTGCAGGTTTGTGACACGATCGTGGGCACCCGGCGGTCATTGAGTCCACAGGACCCTCAGTCACACTTACGGAGCTGGCAGCGCTTGTGCCTGCAATGCTGCGTCTTAAATGGGTTGTACGGGTACCTTCATATGTGCAACCGTGCCATTCTGCCGAGCCAAATAGTCGTGCTCTGGTCGGCAAGCGGTTAACTGCCAATTTCTCAGCCATGCAACATTGTGCCCAAATTAGATTTATATATATATATTCATTCACACAAACAAAGCTTTCTTTTGTGGTATTTGATCAACACTGTTTTTTTTTATTTTTTTGTTATATAAACAAAAATACCGAACATTTGAAAAAAATGTAAATAAAAAAATAAAAAATACATTTATTTTTTGTTATTAAATTTTTGCAAAGTAATATTCTTTCTTCATAAATTTAGGCCAAATTGTATTCTGCTACATTTCTTTGGTAAAAATAATCCAAATTAGTGTATATTATTTAGTCTGTAGGAAGGTTATACACAAACTGGTATATACAGTATGTATGAAAATCGATCAATCCTGATGTACTGACGGCCGATCTCATTTCTTCAAACCTAAAATGCTATTACAGTACAAATAATACCCCCCAAATGAACCCTTTTTGGAAAGTAGACAGTCCAAGGTATTCGGTAGGAGGCGATGTTTAGTAACATGGTGAGTTTTTTGAAGTTATCATTTTTTTGTCACAAGTTTTTGAAAAATTAAGAAATTAAATACATATTTTTTTCACATTTTTCTTTTCTTTTCAATTTTTTTTTTGTTTACCTACTGTCACAAATGCAGTACAACATCATCATATAACTGATCAGGGATATGGACTGGTCTCAGTACGTAAAATAAAATAAAATCAAATAAAATTTGTATTTTTTTTTATTTTTAGTTTCATTTTTACTAATTTATTTACATCCTGTCAACAGAATAGTTCAGTGTGACCATAGTGACTACTACTGTATATGGGGTGGTGTATGGTGACCAGGAAATACTATTATTGCTTATAACAGTGATGATTTATTCCTGACAGGTTGCTTGCTGTTGACATGCTGTTATTGGCTACAGCTAATCCCATGGTACAAGGTGCTGTGATTAGCCCAGGTACCATGTGATAGCGGTCGGCCAATCACTGCACCATAATAGTCAGCAAAACAGTTATGAATGGAAGCCATTCATGGCTGTTTTGTTTACAGTGTAATCATCTGATTGATATGATCAATCAAAGCGATCACATGATACAGCGGCTTCCTTCCAGACACAGCGAGATGGCATTGCTGCGTGCTCCAGTGCACATGTGCACCACAACGTGGCTGTTTTGCTTACTTTGTAATCATGTGATTGCAATGACCAATCAAATGATCATGTGATACCTCAGCCAACTAATCTTAACGATCACGTGATGCCTCGGCTGACCAACCATGGCTATCACATGACACTCCACTCGTAGCAAACTGTTACACGCTCCCCCCCAAAAGCTGGCAAATGTGGCAACAGAGGAGGGAAGAGGCATTTTAGGGTGGAGCTCCGCTTTAGGGGTTGTTCTCATCCTCTGAAACGTGTTCCACCATGGGTCAGTTTGCTGAAGGAGTGGCCTCTAAACTATTGCCCGGAAGGCCGGATGCGGCTCTTTGCTTGCCTTTATCTGGCCCTTGGGGCACTATTCCTCTCCCACTGACACCAATGATGGGGCACTATTCCTCCCACTGACACAAATGATGGGGCACTATTCCTCCCACTGACACAAATGACCGGGCACTATTCCTCCCACTGACACAAATGACCGGGCACTATTCCTCCCACTAACACCAATGATGAGGCACTATTCCTCCCACTGACACCAATGATGAGGCACTAGTCCACCCTCTGACACCAATAATGGGGCACCATTCCCTCTACTGGGACCATAAATAGGGCACTATTCCTCCTATTAAAACCAATGATAGAGCACTGATGCCAGAGCATTTTCTACCCTCACTGGCCACAGTCCAGCCCATAGAGTCCACAACCACACATAGAGTCCATCCCCTCCCGTAGGCCCCATAGAGTCCATCCCCCTGCCGTGGGCCCCTAGAGTCCATCCCCCTGCCGTGGGCCCCATAGAGTCCATCCCCCTGCCGTGGGCCCCCTAGAGTCCATCCCCCTGCCGTGGGCCCCCTAGAGTCCATCCCCCTGCCGTGGGCCCCATAGAGTCCATCCCCCTGCCGTGGGCCCCATAGAGTCCATCCCCCTGCCGTGGGCCCCATAGAGTCCATCCCCCTGCCGTGGGCCCCATAGAGTCCATCCCCCTGCCGTGGGCCCCATAGAGTCCATCCCCCTGCCGTGGACCCCATAGAGTCCATCCCCCTGCCGTGGGCCCCATAGAGTCCATCCCCCTGCCGTGGGCCCCATAGAGTCCATCCCCCTGCCGTGGGCCCCATAGAGTCCATCCCCCTGCCGTGGGCCCCCTAGAGTCCATCCCCCTGCCGTGGGCCCCCTAGAGTCCATCCCCCTGCCGTGGGCCCCCTAGAGTCCATCCCCCTGCCGTGGGCCCCATAGAGTCCATCCCCCTGCCGTGGGCCCCATAGAGTCCATCCCCCTGCCGTGGGCCCCATAGAGTCCATCCCCCTGCCGTGGGCCCCATAGAGTCCATCCCCCTGCCGTGGGCCCCATAGAGTCCATCCCCCTGCCGTGGGCCCCATAGAGTCCATCCCCCTGCCGTGGGCCCCATAGAGTCCATCCCCCTGCCGTGGGCCCCATAGAGTCCATCCCCCTGCCGTGGGCCCCATAGAGTCCATCCCCCTGCCGTGGGCCCCATAGAGTCCATCCCCCTGCCGTGGGCCCCATAGAGTCCATCCCCCTGCCGTGGGCCCCATAGAGTCCATCCCCCTGCCGTGGGCCCCATAGAGTCCATCCCCCTGCCGTGGGCCCCATAGAGTCCATCCCCCTGCCGTGGGCCCCCTAGAGTCCATCCCCCTGCCGTGGGCCCCCTAGAGTCCATCCCCCTGCCGTGGGCCCCCTAGAGTCCATCCCCCTGCCGTGGGCCCCCTAGAGTCCATCCCCCTGCCGTGGGCCCCTAGAGTCCATCCCCCTGCCGTGGGCCCCCTAGAGTCCATCCCCCTGCCGTGGGCCCCCTAGAGTCCATCCCCCTGCCGTGGGCCCCCTAGAGTCCATCCCCCTGCCGTGGGCCCCCTAGAGTCCATCCCCCTGCCGTGGGCCCCCTAGAGTCCATCCCCCTGCCGTGGGCCCCCTAGAGTCCATCCCCCTGCCGTGGGCCCCCTAGAGTCCATCCCCCTGCCGTGGGCCCCCTAGAGTCCATCCCCCTGCCGTGGGCCCCCTAGAGTCCATCCCCCTGCCGTGGGCCCCCTAGAGTCCATCCCCCTGCCGTGGGCCCCCTAGAGTCCATCCCCCCTGCCGTGGGCCCCCTAGAATCCATCCCCCCTGCCGTGGGCCCCCTAGAGTCCATCCCCCTGCCGTGGGCCCCATAGAGTCCATCCCCCTGCAGTGGGCACCTTTGAGTCCATCCCCCTGCCGTGGGCCCCATAGAGTCCATCCCCCTGCCGTGGGCCCCATAGAGTCCATCCCCCTGCCGTGGGCCCCCTAGAGTCCATCCCCCTGCCGTGGGCCCCCTAGAGTCCATCCCCCTGCCGTGGGCCCCCTAGAGTCCATCCCCCTGCCGTGGGCCCCCTAGAGTCCATCCCCCTGCCGTGGGCCCCCTAGAGTCCATCCCCCTGCCGTGGGCCCCCTAGAGTCCATCCCCCTGCCGTGGGCCCCCTAGAGTCCATCCCCCTGGGCCCCCTAGAGTCCATCCCCCTGCCGGGCCCCCTAGAGTCCATCCCCCTGCCGTGGGCCCCCTAGAGTCCATCCCCCTGCCGTGGGCCCCCTAGAGTCCATCCCCCTGCCGTGGGCCCCCTAGAGTCCATCCCCCTGCCGTGGGCCCCCTAGAGTCCATCCCCCTGCCGTGGGCCCCCTAGAGTCCATCCCCCTGCCGTGGGCCCCCTAGAATCCATCCCCCCTGCCGTGGGCCCCCTAGAGTCCATCCCCCTGCCGTGGGCCCCCTAGAGTCCATCCCCCTGCCGTGGGCCCCTAGAGTCCATCCCCACCCCAAAGGCCCCTAGAGTCCATCCCCACCCCAAAGGCCCCTAGAGTCCATCCCCACCCCAAAGGCCCCTAGAGTCTATCCCACCCAAACTCGCTCATCCATGTCTTTTAAGGACCTTGCTTCGTGCACTGGTCCCAATAATTTTGTGATGGGGATTATGGTGTGGGGTTGTTATTCAGGGGTTGGGCTTGGCTCCTTAGTTCCAGTGTAGGGAACTCTTAAGATGTCAGCATACCAAGACATTTTGGACAATTTCATGCTCCCAACTTTGTGGGAACTGTTTGGGGTTGACCCCTTCCTGTCCCAACATGACTGCACACCAGTGCATAAAGCAAGGTCCATAAAGACATGGATGAGCGAGTTTGGGGTCAAGGACCATTTGGCTGGCTAAAGACCAGAGCAGTTTTCGCGATTCGGCACTGCGGCGCTTTAACTGACAATTGCGTGGTTGTTCTACATCACTCCCAAACAAAATTTACATCCTTTCTTCCCCACAATTTTTTTATTTTTTTGAGCTATAAACAAAAATAGAGTGACAATTTTGAAAAAAAATGCAATATTTTTAACTTTTTGCTATAATAAATATCCCCCTAAAAATATATATAAAAAAAAAATAATAATAATTTCCTCAGTTTAGGCCGATACGTATTCTTCTACATATTTTTGGTAAAAAATCCCAATAAGCGTTTAATTGGTTTGCACAAAAGTTATAGGGCCAGATTCTCAAAAGGTTTACGGCGACGTATCTCCAGATACACCGCCATAATTTCAAATCTGCGCCGGCGTTGCTTTACGCCGATTCTCAACGCATATACGTGTAAAAAATAGGCTGCTTCTGCCGACGTAACTTGGCTACGCCAGCGTATAATTATGTGCAATTATACGCTGGCTGCTAGGGGCGCTTCCGTCGATTTGCCGCATTGAATATGCAAATGAGCTGGATACGCCGATTCCCGAACGTAATTGCGCCCGCTCGTCGTTTTTTACGTCGTTTGCGTAAGCGTAAAGTTACCCCTGCTATATGAGGGGTAACGTTGCGTAGGTTCGGCGTAAGCAATGTTAAGTATGGACGTCGGGACAGCGTTGTTTTTTTCTGTCGTTTACGTAAATCGTTGGCGAATAGGGCTTTGTGTAAATTACGTTCACGTCAAAACCAATGTATTTGCGGCGTAATTTGGAGCATGCACACTGGGATACGGCGCATGCGCAGTTAACAAAAAACTTCAAAAACGTGGGGTCACGAATGTTTTACATAAAACACGCCCACCTAATCCACATTTGAATTACCTGGGCTTACACCGGGCAATTTACGCTACGCCGCCGCATCTCTGGACGCAAGTGCTTTGAGAATTCGGCACTTGCGGCACTGAGTTGTGGCGGTGTAGCGTAAATAGGATACGCCACGCCCCGCTCGTAGATGTGCCGATCTCCGAGAATCTGGCCCATAGAGTCTACAAAATAGGGGGTCGTTTTATGGCATTTTTATTAACATTTTATTTTTCCTAGTAATGGCGGCGATCAGCGATTTTTATTATGACTGCGATATTATGGCGGACACATCGGACACTTTTGGCGCTATTTTGGGACCATTCACACTTACACAGTGATCAGTGCTGTAAATATGCACTTATTACTGTGTAAATGTGACTGCCAGTGAAGGAGTTAACCAGGAGGGGGCGCTGAAGGGGTTAAGTGTGTCCTTAGGATGTTTTCTAAGGATGCGGGGCTACGGAGCTGAGTCATCTTCAATCCGCCGCTATCCGGATCACTAAGCGCCCGTCCCGAGCTCGGCATCCCATTGTCGTCCGCAGAAAGGAGCGCTCCATCTGACCAGTCTGGCAAAATCCTAGCTTTGACTTATTGAAATCCAACACATCAGACCTGGATATAACAACGATTGGTCCGATATAGCAGGCCGTTTCCACTGGAGAGGAGGAGGTGTTCTGCAGATCCAGTATTTTCAAGTCCTTAGTGTGATTAAGCGCATGCGATCCACCACCGCATGGTGAGTTGGATCCACTCCGGAGGGTAAGAGTATTAATTTCTCCCCTTGCCCATTGGTGAAGGCACTCCCGGGTGACACTCTGCACATTACACCAAGCACATAGATCACTTGAAATACTGCGTACAGTACAACTTTGGACAAGTCTCCCTTCACTTGGATACTTATTGATGAACTGTTTAACCCCTTCAATACCGGGCTTTTATACCCACCTCAATACCGGGCCTATTCTGGCACTTCTCTCCTACATGTACAAATCATCATTCTTTTGCTCGAAAATTACGCAGAACCCCCAAACATTATATTTTTTTTTTTTAGCAGACACCCTAGGGAATAAAACTACGGTCATGGCAACGTTTTATCTTGCACGGTATTTGCGCAATAGTTTCTCAAACGCTTTTTTTTTTGGAAAAAAAATGTTTCATGAATTAAAAAAATAACAAAACAGTAAAGGTAGCCCAACATTTTTGTAAAATATGAAAGACGATGTTACGCCGAGTAAATAGATACCTAACATGTCACACTTTAAAATTGCGCACACTCATGGAATGGCGCTAAACTTCGGTACTTAAAAATCTCCATAGGCAACGCTTAAATTGTTTTTACAGGTTACCAGTTTAGATGTACAGAGAAGATCTAGTGCTAGAATTGTTGCTGACATGCTAACGCAGGCGGCAATACCTCACATATGTGGTTTAAACAGCATATGTCGGCGGGACTTGCGCGTGCGTTCGCTTCTGCGCGTGAGCTACCGGGGACAGGGGCGTTTTAAATTTTATTTTTTACTTATTTATTTTTTTTACACTTTTTTAATATTTTTTTTATCACTTTTATTCCTATTACAAGGAATGTAAACATCTCTTGTAATAGGAATGTGTGTGACAGGTCCTCTTTATGGAGAGATGCGGGGTCAATAAGACCTCACATCTCTCCTCAAGGCTGGGAAGCATGAGATCGGTGAAAAAAAAATCACCGATCTCATGATCGGTATTGCTCACTAGCCGCAATCGCGGCTTTGTTTACTTATGGGGACCCGGGCGTGACGTCATCACATCGTGCCCGGGTCCTCCGACGGTCATATAGATGACTGGTGACCATCTGGTCACCAGTCATCTCTATGCTTCTTGCAAGCGCCGGACGATTTCTTCCCTGGGCCCCTGATGGCACGGGAGAGCCCGGAGAAGCACCGGATGGCGGCGGGAGGGGGGGATGTCCCCTCCCGCCACCTATAAGAGCGATCAAGCGGCGGAACTGCCGATATGATCATTCTTATGGTGCGCAAGATCGCCGGCTGAAGACATGGATATCTGAATGATGCCTCTAGCTGCAGGCATCATTCAGATATCCCCCGGCAAAGCCCAGGACGTCATATGACGTCCACCCAGGATGGGAGATTCCCTCTGTGGACGTCATATGACAATAGTTGGGTATTGAATTGGTTAATATTTACAGCATTTCAGTCTGAGCACTTACGCTTATGAGGATATATTGTTTCATTTCTTTTTCTTCATGGGTGCTTGTTGTCATTCACATGAATTTGTTGGCTGTTTTTGATATATTTTCACTGCATTTGTGTTGATATTTTAAACACATTTCATGGTTTATATTGTGTTACACTTTATATATCTCCCTTTTTTGTGTATATGTGCTATTCTCAATATTGTTTCATATATCAAAAAGGGCCTATTAATTCGCGCATTGTGATTTAGCACGTTTCTATGGCTTTGTTCATGCCATTTTGATATTGATGGTTTACCCCATCTACTCACACTTACAGCGCTACACTTTATATTTTATTGCACTATTACAATTTTTGTCTGATTGTGGTGTTTAGGAGCTATTTTTCACTTTTGGCGCAATATTTGATTACCTTGATTATTAATTTGTGTATTTAGCTTTAAGATTCCCTTTAGTGTTCAAGATCAAGACCATTGACCATTTGTCAGTAGAATGATCTTGTGCCCCAACTCCCCCCTCCACCGGTTCCTTCGAGACCCGATCCCACCACTCACACTTCACTCTCTTAGAAGCTGTCATTTCCCTTTAACGTTGGTGTCAGCTCCCCAGAAACATCATGTGAATTCACTTTGTGTCGCAGCGCCCGCCAAGAATTCGGTGGCCATGCGCCCTGAGCTCCCTCATACGTGCCAGGAATGCCAAGTGCCCAGATGCAATCAGTAGTTTATTTTTTCTTTCCTCTCCATGTCGTACAAATGTACTCTTCCCTCATTACAGGCAGTCTGTGTTGGCTCTATTACCGCAGTCTGAGGTCATATGGCCATCACTGATTTTATGATTAGCGGAATGATTAATAACAACATTTGAGAATTAATGAGACTGCTGCGCTGACGAGGATCGGCTTCCCGTCCAAGAACAAAACAAGTGTTCTTCCCTCTGTTTTTGCAGATCTCCTGCATCTATTACCCTGCATCTTTCTAAAGAACCTGCTACAATTTCATGCACACTGAGTTCCGTCTGTCGTTGGCCATCCATAAGACTACATATAGACATGAGGGACGGCCAAGTCTAAGCAATGTCATGGATAGATTATGGACTTTGTGCTAGATCATGGACTTTGTGCTAGATCATGGACTTTGTGCTAGATCATGGACTTTGTGCTAGATCATGGACTTTGTGCTAGATCATGGACTTTGTGCTAGATCATGGACTTTGTGCTAGATCATGGACTTTGTGCTAGATCATGGACTTTGTGATAGGTCATGGACTTTGTGATAGGTCATGGACTTTGTGCTAGATCATGGACTTTGTGCTAGATCATGGACTTTGTGCTAGATCATGGACTTTGTGCTAGATCATGGACTTTGTGCTAGATCATGGACTTTGTGCTAGATCATGGACTGTGTGCTAGGTCATGGACTGTGTGCTAGGTCATGGACTGTGTGCTAGGTCATGGACTGTGTGCTAGGTCATGGACTGTGTGCTAGGTCATGGACTGTGTGCTAGGTCATGGACTGTGTGCTAGGTCATGGACTTTGTGCTAGGTCATGGACTTTGTGCTAGGTCATGGACTTTGTGCTAGGTCATGGACTTTGTGCTAGGTCATGGACTTTGTGCTAGGTCATGGACTTTGTGCTAGGTCATGGACTTTGTGCTAGGTCATGGACTTTGTGCTAGGTCATGGACTTTGTGATAGGTCATGGACTTTGTGCTAGATCATGGACTTTGTGCTAGATCATGGACTTTGTGCTAGAATGATCATGGACTTTGTGCTAGGTCGTGGACTTTGTGCTAGGTCGTGGACTTTGTGCTAGGTCGTGGACTTTGTGCTAGGTCATGGACTTTGTGATAGGTCATGGACTTTGTGATAGGTCATGGACTTTGTGCTAGATCATGGACTTTGTGCTAGATCATGGACTTTGTGCTAGATCATGGACTTTGTGCTAGATCATGGACTTTGTGCTAGATCATGGACTTTGTGCTAGATCATGGACTTTGTGCTAGGTCATGGACTGTGTGCTAGGTCATGGACTGTGTGCTAGGTCATGGACTGTGTGCTAGGTCATGGACTGTGTGCTAGGTCATGGACTGTGTGCTAGGTCATGGACTGTGTGCTAGGTCATGGACTTTGTGCTAGGTCATGGACTTTGTGCTAGGTCATGGACTTTGTGCTAGGTCATGGACTTTGTGCTAGGTCATGGACTTTGTGATAGGTCATGGACTTTGTGATAGGTCATGGACTTTGTGCTAGATCATGGACTTTGTGCTAGATCATGGACTTTGTGCTAGATCATGGACTTTGTGCTAGAATGATCATGGACTTTGTGCTAGAATGATCATGGACTTTGTGCTAGGTCGTGGACTTTGTGCTAGGTCGTGGACTTTGTGCTAGGTCGTGGACTTTGTGCTAGGTCGTGGACTTTGTGCTAGGTCGTGGACTTTGTGATAGGTCATGGACTTTGTGCTAGATCATGGACTTTGTGCTAGGTCATGGACTTTGTGCCAGGTCATGGACTTTGTGCCAGGTCATGGACTTTTTGCTAGGTCATGGACTTTGTGCTAGGTCATGGACTTTGTGCTAGGTCATGGACTTTGTGCTAGGTCATGGACTTTGTGCTAGGTCATGGACTGTGTGCTAGGTCATGGACTGTGTGCTAGGTCATGGACTGTGTGCTAGGTCATGGACTGTGTGCTAGGTCATGGACTGTGTGCTAGGTCATGGACTGTGTGCTAGGTCATGGACTGTGTGCTAGGTCATGGACTGTGTGCTAGGTCATGGACTGTGTGCTAGGTCATGGACTGTGTGCTAGGTCATGGACTGTGTGCTAGGTCATGGACTGTGTGCTAGAATGATCATGGACTTTGTGCTAGGTCATGGGCTTTGTGCTAGGTCATGGGCTTTGTGCTAGGTCATGGGCTGTGTGCTAGGTCATGGGCTTTGTGCTAGGTCATGGGCTTTGTGATAGGTCATGGGCTTTGTGATAGGTCATGGACTTTGTGATAGATCATGGACTTTGTGATAGGTCATGGACTTTGTGCTAGGTCATGGACTTTGTGGGATAGATCATGGACTTTGTGGGATAGATCATGGACTTTGTGGGATAGATCATGGACTTTGTGGGATAGATCATGGACTTTGTTCAGTTGATGTGAAGTTTGTCTGTTTTCCGTTGTATGATCTAGATCAGTGGTCTCCAAGCCATGGCCCGGGGGCCAGATAGGGCCCTTTGCTTGTTTTTATCTGGCCCTTGGGGCATCTCATCCACTGATACCAACAATGGGGTACAATTCTTCTCAATGACACCAACGATGGGGCACAATTCCTCCCAATAACACTGACGGGAGTCACTTTGGATGGGGGGTTTGTGCAACTCAGTTTAACAATTTAGGCCAATGACACTGAAGACGGGCACACTTATGCCCACTGAAACAAATGATGGGGCGTTATTTTTTCCACCAACGTCTGGATCTTTTCTATTGCCAGTAGACACAGTCCGGCCCCCCTAAAGTCTGAAAGACAGTAAAATGGACCTTTTGTTTAGAAGGTTTGGAGACCCCTGATCTAGAACAGTGGTCTCCAAACTGCAGCCCAAGGGCTGGATGTGGCCCCTTGCTTGCCTTTTACCTGGCCCTTGGTGCACTGTTGCTAACACTGACATCAACAATGGGGCACTATTCCTCACACTGACACCAACAACTCTCTATGGAAAAAATCTTTTGTGTTTATGCAGTGAATTTCTGTATGAAACTCTATATCAGGGATCCTCAAACTATTGCCCTCCAGCAGTTGTAGAACTACACATCCCATGAGGCTTTGGAACACACTGAAATTCACAGACATGACTGGGCATGATGGAAATTGTAGTTCCTGAACAACTGAAGGGCCGCAGTTTGAAGACTAATGCTCTATATGCTCAACAATTGACCACAAATGACCATTGGGGCCATCATAAGGGGGCCTTCTTCCACTGGTGGCTAATGTAAAGGAGGCCTTCTTCCACTGACCAAAAATGCGAGGGGTCCCTCTACCACCGATCACCACATGTAATGCCACGTACACACGGTCAGTGTTTTTAACAACAAATGTTCAATGTGTGCTTGTTGTTCGAAAATCCGACTGTGTGTAGGCTCCATCGGACATTTGCTGTTTGAGAGCTGGTTCTCAATTTTTCCGACAACAAAAGTTCTTATCGTAAATTCCAATCATCTGTAGCCAATTCCGACGCAAAAAAATCATACACATGCTCGGAATCAATTCAACGCATTCTCAGAATGAACTTCATTTTTCTCGGCTCGTCGTATTGTTGTACGCCGCTGCGTTCTTGACATTTGGAATTTTCGACAACATTTGTGTGACCGTGTGTATGCAACACAAGTTTGAGCCAACAAGCCGTCGGAAAAAAATCCACGGTTTTGATGTTGGAATGTCCGATCGTATGTACACGGCATTAGGAGCCAATCTCCTGACCAACAACTTAAGCGGGCATCTCTTTGACTTTTTACACCAATATACTGTACTAGGAGTTATTTTTAGCTTTCCTGAGGCCTATAAATTATTTCAAGGGTTGCTTAAAAGTAGAATGATGGAGAAAGGCTACCTTAGGGAATCAGGAAGGTTGTTGTTGGAGCAAATTAGACCAGGACTTATAGTCCCCCCCCCCCCCCCCCCCTTCTTCTGGGTTAACTGTTGGTATAGGCTTCCATTTATGGAGGTTTTCTAATATTGGTTGAACTTGATGGACTTTTTCCGACCTATGTTGGAAAAACTATTTTACATGTCTGTCTTGCTGTCTTTACAATAATCGGACTCAATATGAACTCTGTATTGATAAAATATTTTGTGTTTTATGGAGTAAATTTCTTTATGAAACTCTATGGGCCAGATTCAGGTAGATGGGAGCATCTTTGCTCTGGAGTAACGTTTCTCATTTACGTTACTCTGGCGAAATTTTAGGAGCAAGTGCTGTTATTCATGAAGCACTTGCTCCTAAAGTTGCGGCAGCGTATCGTAAATGAGCCGGCGGAATTCAAATTGGGCGGGTATGGGGCGTGTATTATTTAAACTAAGCGCGATCCCGCGGCGAACGTACTGCGCATGCGTCGACTGTCAATGCATCCCAGTGCGCATGCTCCAAATTCTGTCAGTAAACGTCAATGACGTCAAATCCCCATTCATGGACGTTTTACGCAAGCGACGCGATTTATTTATTTTTCGACGCGATGACGACGGCTATACCTAACATAGGATACTCCACTAAGGGGCTGCTTTATCTTTACGCCGCGTATCGCTTACGGAAACGTCGGAAAGTCACTGCGTCGTGCCCGAATACGATCGTGAATTGGCGATTCCCGCTGATTAACATATTTTTTCAGCGTAAAGCAGCGGGAACGCCCCCGGCGCCATTTTCAAATTAAAGTTGCGATGCGATGGCGAAATTCAATTACGCCGATCGCATCGGAACTCCAACCCGGCGTTTCTTGTTTTCTGGTTACAGAAAACAGAAACGCCGGCTTAAAGTGACAGTTAGGCTGGAGTATCACTGATACTCCAGCCTAACTCTACCTGAATCTGGCCCTATATGCTCAACAATTGACCACAAATGACCACTGGGGCCATCATAAGGGGGCTTTCTTTCACTGGTGCCTAATGTAAAGGAGGCCTTCCAAATGCGAGGGGTCCCTCTACCACTGATCACCAATGTAAGGAGCCAATCTCCTCTGACCACCAACATAAGAGGGTATCTCTCTGAATTTTCACATCAATATATACTGTGCTAAGAGCTATTTTTAGCAGAGGTTTCCTGAAGCCTATAAATTATTTCAAGTGTTGCTCAAAAGTAGAATGATGGAGAAAGGCTACCTTAGGGGATCAGGAAGTTTTCTGTTGGAGCAAATTAGACCTGGATTTATAGGTTTCACCCCTCCTTCTGGGTTAACTGTTGGCTTCTGTTTATGGAGATTTTCTAATATTGGTTGAACTTGATAGACTTTTTCTAACCTATGGTACTATCATTTTACATGTCTGTCTTGCTGTCTTTACAATAATCGGACTCAATATGAACTCTGTATTGATAAAATATTTTGAGTTTTTTTTCTGGGGGTGAACTTCTATATGGAACTCTACATGCTCGGCAGTTGACCACAAATGACCACTGGTGGCCATTATAGGGGACCCTTCCTTCACAGGTGGCTAATATAAAGAACCCATTTCCTCTGACCACCAATGGTAAGAAGGTGCTATAGATATTTTTAGCAGAGGTTCTCCAAAGCCTATTGTAAGGGTTCATCCAAAGTAGAAAGATGGACAAAAGCTACCTTAAGGGATCAGAAAGGACTTTTTGACTGTTAGAGCAAATTAGACCAAGATTATATATTTTTTCCCCTTCTTCAGGGTCAACTTTTGGTATAAGCTTCTGTTTATGAAGGTTTTCTAATATTGGCTGAACTTGATGGACTTTTTTCGAACCTATGTTATTATCATTTTACATGTCTGTCTTACTGTCTTTACAATAATTGGATTCAATGTGAACTCTCTTTGGATAAAATCTTTTGCGTTTTTTAGGGTGAAGTTCTATATGAAACTGAAACGGCGATGTCCTCCATGCTCCTCGATGTCTTCTCCCATCCTCTCTTCCCATCGTCTGCTATGATTGGACGCCAGATAGGTAACGTCCATTCATAGCGCCTGTCGTTTCAGCCAATCAAGTGACAGGTAACAGACCCAAGCACCTGATTGACCGAGAGGCGGTTCAGTGTTAGGAAAGCGATTAATTCTTTTTCCTAACGCAACACTGAGTGAACTGCGAGTGCCCAGCAGGGTGCCTGCTTTTCACCTTTTTGGACGCTTATTAGAGCCTACAGTTCTAATCGGGTGCTTCCAAATAAATACCCCGCCGCTTTAATTCAGGTGCCCGAAAAAGGGGTCAGGCACATGAATAGGGGGTGGCAGCGGCGACCATAGATAGATTCATGCATTGCATGAATCTATCTGAGAAAGAGGTGAACAGAGAGAGGGGGCGGCGCCCGTGCGCACTTTATGGACGCACGGCCACTGCAGGAGCCAGTTAACCAACCAACAAAACTTTGGATTATGGGAGAAAACCTGAGAAAGCCCACTTAAGCACAGGGAGAGCATGCAAACTCAATGCATGTGGTGCAAACTGAGGACCCCAGTGCTTCAAAGCAGAAATGCTAACCACCAAGACACTGTTTTACCCAATTTTCAAAATTGCTTTTGAACAGTCATTACCATGTTAAAAGGTACCTGAGGTTTTTAATGCATGCGTTTACATTGTCTTTCATTCCAATGAGCAGGCATCGGTACTCTTGTGGATATGCAGTTGCGCCTTTGCCTTACACTACATAGGCCCAACACTTGACCACCATTGACTTTTATCCAGGTGGTAGTCGCTTTGAACTTGCCCATCCCGCCAATCTATTAGCCACCCTTGTAAGGTAGCCCATTTTCCGGGTCCTCGGACCGTGGCACTCAGCCCAAGTTGTTGTTTTCATCCTGTGAGAGTCCTTCCCTTGCTGGCAGGACAAGTCAAACACAGCGAAAGGTTAATGAGCCAATGTGCAAGAGGATGACAGGGAAGCAGTAATTACTAATTAGATGCATTTTAACAGGAGGGAGGAAAGTGACATCTCCTCTTCACCAACTGTCAATAATTAGCAGATCTGCCGAGGCTGAAATGTGTCCACAGTTAAAAGGCTGACGCTCTAATGAAATGCCACTTGACGAAGGAGCCGTACAGAGGTTGCAGGGCGGGACCCCGGTGACACAGATAGTGTGGAGAAATATTGTTTATCCAAGGCTGATCTGTCACCGTCTTTACCAAAGCTTGGCAATACGCAGATCTCTTACGGCTAAAGGTTGTACCTTTTGGGCTTCTGCAAAGGAGAAAAGCAGGAAGAATTAGCTTGGGCTGTCTGTCTCCTCCAAGGGGCCTACTGATTAATCAAAAGATGCCGCATATGATTGTTTGGTACTAGGCTGGAATTGGAACAGTTGGCATGTTGGGCTTCAGAAAGTGCAGACAAACCCTCTGGTAGTCACCGTTTCCTTAGTATACTAGTTCATGCCTATAGATAGAGTAGGGGGTCAATTGTATGAACCCCTTAAAGTGGTTGTAAACCCTTACAGAACACTTTTCCCTACAGGTAAGCCTATAAGGTTTACCTGTAGGTACTGGAAAACTTGCGCGGTGTAGGACTTCTTTACCATAAATACGCTTCCGCCAACATCATCGGCGCATGAAGCACCCTCTACCATAGGTAGGTGCTAGAGATGAGTATTTTTGTGTGATAGCTGCCAGGCAGGTGAATTTAGGCAGGCCTATGCTTCAGGCTAGGCCTGATTGTTTTGATCTGGGGGCAGGGTGTGGTTAGTGTAGCAGTGGGTGTGACCACCTGTGCTTCAGTTCTTGGGCACCTCCCCTGCTTCCAGGGAGAATGTTTTAAAAGAGGGGCAGGGTTGGGTGCTTGAGTGACAGGGAGCTCATGTGAGGAGCCCTGACCAATCCTTAATTGGAATTGGCAGGGGGCAGACCTACTCAGGTTCAGCCCACTGGAGAGGAGTTGTTGGCTGGGTGGAGTGATGAATGGAGTGTTAGACTGCAGCAGAAGACCCATCCCCATTTTGGTGGGGGGGGGGGCGTGCCTCGGCCGAGGAGCTTGGGAGCTGGGAGGAAGCCTTTCTCCTTACTCAAGTCATGGAGGAGGTGTTCTGGGGAACAAATGAGCTGGAGAAGCAGTCGGTGCGCATGTCCGGGTACATTTTTCACCAAGGACTCAGGGCAGGAGAAGGTCGGTAAGTGTAACACAGTGGATTTCTGGAAGAGGCATGCCGGAGAGCTGGGTGCAAGGCCAGAGGAGAGACTGTGTTTTTGTTTTTTCAAATCGATGCGGCCTGCGGGACTCTCTCCCCCCCCCCCCCCCTCTTTTACTGCGGCCTGCCAGGTTGGGTGCTTGGATAAGGGTCTGGTATGGAATTTTGGGGAGAACTCCACGCCATTTTGTTTATTTTGAGGCAGGGTTCCCCTTAAAATCTATACCAGACCTGAAGGGTCCCGACAATTCATTATAGCCGCGAGTAGTTTTAAATTACTTTTTTTTACTTCAGAATTTACACTTTGTGCAAAGACTTTTCTAAGCACGGGAAACATGCGCTACGTTACAGGCATACTACAGACACCACCCCAGGTACGAAATTTAAAGGAATGTTTCACTTATATTTCACTTTAAGTATTACCCGTGTTTCCCCGAAAATAGTTGCTCGGGTCTGTTACCTGTCACCTGATTGGTTGAAACAACAGGCGCTGTGATTGGACGTCTATCAGGCGTCCAATCATAGCAGAGGATGGGAGAAGACATCAAGGAGCGTGGAGGACATCGCCGCCGTGACCCGCAGGTAAGTGGCGGGCGGGGGATGTACTCTGGCAGCATTTGATGGGCACAGTGTCGGCAATTGATGGGCACAGTGGCGGCAATTGATGGGCACAGTGGCGGCAATTGATGGGCACAGTGGCGGCAATTGATGGGCACAGTGGCGGCAATTGATGGGCACAGTGGCGGCAATTGATGGGCACAGTGGCGGCAATTGATGGGCACACTGGCGGCAATTGATGGGCACACTGGCGGCAATTGATGGGCACACTGGCGGCAATTGATGGGCACACTGGCGGCAATTGATGGGCACACTGGCGGCAATTGATGGGCACAGTGGCGGCAATTGATGGGCACAGTGGCGGCAATTGATGGGCACAGTGGCGGCAATTGATGGGCACAGTGGCGGCAATTGATGAGCACAGTGGCGACAATTGATGGGCACAGTGTCGGCAATTGATATGCACAGTGACGGCAATTGAGGGGCACAGTGACGGCGTTTAATGAGCCCAGTGGCTGCGTTTAATGGGCCCAGTGGCTGCGTTTAATGGGCCCAGTGGCTGCGTTTAATGGGCCCAGTGGCTGCGTTTAATGGGCCCAGTGGCTGCGTTTTATGGCACAGTGGCAGCAATTGATAAGCACAGTGACGGCAATTGAGGGGCACAGTGACGGCGTTTAATCAGCCCAGTGGCTGCGTTTAATGGGCCCAGTGGCTGCGTTTTATGGCACAGTGGCAGCAACTGATGGGCACAGTGAGGCTGCAATTGATGGTTTTTATTTTCAGTTTGTTTGCGCTCCCCCCCCCCCCCAAAAAAAAAAGCACCAGCCGCCACTGACTGGCAAGGTCTATCTAATAAAGTGTCCGGTGAGTGTATATATCCAAGGTGTGTGTTTGGCTTTTAAGGTTTCTTTTTTCTTTGGTGCCCCCCCCCCCCCCCAATTTATTCTAAATGATCTCTTGTGTTTACAATTCTGAGTTGGGTCTCTTCTCTCTCCTTCTCGGTGACGTCAAGCGATGATCATGGCACAGGCCGGGGCGGCTCATCCTCCTGACATTAATCACAATTATCAAGTAGCGGAAAAATGCCTCTCTTTTATCAAGTGTCTTTTAAGTGCTCCTTTCAGAGCCCCCGAAGGGTTAGCGGCGGGCTGTTTGGCCAGGGCCGTCGGATGTCAGCTATCCTCCCTTTGATTCCTTAATGGCTCCCAGCTATCGGGAAAAGATCAGCACTGGAGGTGTGAAGAATCAAGTGTCACCATCACACCTGCACAAGATGCTGTGCGGATGGTTGACATACCAGAGCGTGTAAACATGAAACTAAATCCCCCCGTCTGCACCTGAAGGACGGGGACTAAAGAGCCACTTCCGGGCCCCGCGGCTGCCAGCCACAAAATATACACCAGTGTTTACTGTTTACAGCCAGCGACCAAACAATCCTTTGTAGCAATACGATCTGTAGGATACGGCCGTCAAAGTGAAACTTAAGACAAAACATTAAAAAAAAAACGTGCTCTACGGAGTCATTTACCGTATTGGCCTTAGACCAATGCAGAAAGTTTAAAAAGACACCAGCCTTACTTTTTTTAAAGTGGGGAATCAAATAAAAAAACATTGGCCTGAAGGAATTTTATGAAAGAGACCCCGTTGGTCTCCGCTGTCACAAGCTGTTCCCCCTGCGTCTCCTAGCGGTACATGCATGGCACTGTGCCATTATATTGTGATGTCATCACACCTCACCCAACCAAGTGGCTAAAGAGTCTGTTTTGGTGAGATACTCCCAAAGGGAAATTACGTCTAAGGCTCGGTTCACAGTCAACTTCCGATCCGACTTTACCCTACGACTTCCATGCGACTTAAATGAACAGGATCCTACTTCGACCTTTGAGCCTGGTATGAATCTTGAGGGGGGATCCACATGCCAAAATAAAATGGCATGAGGTGTCCTCCCCAGGACGATACCGGATCTGGTATGAATTTTAAGGGGAACCCCCATGCCTCCCCCCCTTCCCTGACCTGTCGGACTGCATGCTCGGATAAGGGTCTGGTATGGATTTTGGGGGGGACCCCACACAGTTTTTTTTTTGGCAGGGGGGTTCCTCTTAAAATCCATACCAGACCAAATGGTCTGGTACGGTCTTTGGGCGGGGCCCAAGCAGTTTTTTTTTGGCAGGGGGTTCCTCTTCGGTCTGGTACGGTTTTAGGGCGGGGCCCATGCAGTTTATTATTTTTGGCAGGGGGTTCCTCTTCGGCTTGGTACGGTCTTTGGGCATGGCCCTCACAGTTTATTCTTTTTGGCAGGGGGTTCCTCTTCGGTCTGGTACGGTCTTTGGGCGGGGCCCACAGTTTTTTCTTTTTGGCACAGGGTTCCTCTTCGGTCTGGTATGGTCTTTGGCCGGGGCCCACACAGTTTTTTTTTTCCGGCAGGGGGTTCCTCTTCAGTCTGGTACATTCTTTGGCCGGGGCCCACACATTTTTTTTGTTCATACCTAGAAATCTAAAATCTAGAACCACTCAATCACTACAGGTGGTGGAAGGGGGTCCCCACTGCTGCATTTACCAGGCTCTCCCATCCAATTGTGATCACTTTGGAAGACTGAAAGAAACAGAAGTTCCTGCCCCTCTTCTGTGACGTCAAAAACTAGAAGCAGCGGGGATTTCATCACTTCTGGTTTCAGCTTGTTGGCAAGTCTTTCCTCTCTACTGGCTTGTAGAGCATCTGATCAAATTGATCTTGGTTTGATCAGATGCTATGGAGCTCAGGAGAGATCGGTGGTCTAAAAGACCTCAGATCTCTCCATAAAGTGGACCTGTCATGGTCCATGCTATCACAAGGGATGTTGTTCATTGTTGTACAGTGTTAAAAAATAAATAAAAAATACATTGCAATAAAAGAAATAATAAAATATTTTAAAAAGCATCACTGATCTGATCATTTCAGAGCAAGAGCGATAATTCTAGCAATCTGCCCTCCTGTGTAACCTCTAAACTAGTAAAACTTTAAAAGCTTTTTAAGCATCGCCTATGGAGATTTTTAAGTACCATAGTTTGGCACCGTTCCGGGGGTGTAATACATTTTAAAGCATGACATTTTAGGTATCTATGTACTCGGCGTGACATCAACGTTTACATTTTAGCAAAAAGTTGGGTATTATATTGAGTTTGTGTTCACTAAAATCCATTAAAGTGTATTTTTTTGCAAAAACGTGCATTTGAAAAGCCACTCCGCAAAGATCACGTTACATAACAAATTGCAACACCAACCGTTTTTTCTCTAGGGTCTCTGTTAAAAAAAAACATATATAATCTTTGGGGATTCTAATGCCGCGTACACACGATCACTTTTTGTGATGAAAAAAACCGACGTTTTAAAAAACGTCATTTAAATTGATCGTGTGTGGGCAAAACGTCGTTTTATGTCTTCAAAAAAATGACCAAAAAAAAATTCCAACATGCTTGAATTTTTTGTGTCGTTTTTCAAAATGTCGTTTTTTGTGTCATTAAAAGTGACCGTGTGTGGGCAAAACGACGTTTTTAAACCCGCGCATGCTTATGAGATGGGAGCTTCAATGGAAAAGAGTGCCGTCGAAAGTGTCTTACGAAACCGCGCTTTGCAAGAGCATTGTGGAAAAACGATGGTGTGTAGGCAATGTCGTTTTTGAAAATGAAGTTTGAAAAACGTTGTTTTGTTTCGTCAGATAAAATGACGTTTTTTTTCATCACAAAAAGTGATCGTGTGTACGCGGCATTAGTCATTATTTTATTTTTATTTTTTTATTTTATTTTTTGCAAAAAGTGATGCTTTTTACATGTAGGAAAAAAGTCAGAATTGGCATGGGTGGCATGTGATTAGACCCATTTCACACTGGGGCATTTTTAAGGCGCGTTTGGGCCAAAAATAGTGCCTGAAAAAACGGCTCCCCTGCAGTCTCGGTGTAAAAAGCCTGATGCGCTGGCAGGACATTAAAAAAATGACTGCAAGAAGCATCTTTGGAGAGGTGAAGAAGCGCTGTATACACCACTCCTAAAGTGCCCCTGCCCATTAAAATAAATTAGTAGTGCCAACGAACTAGCCGAAAAGTGCAGCTGCAGCGGCGCTTTGCAGGTGGTTTTTAATCGTTTTTCGACCACTAGGGGGTTAAAAGCATTCCACTAGGGGCCGGATACCTCTGCAAAACGATGGTAAAGCACCGCTAAAAATACCGGCGCTTTACTGCCAATGCCGCCCGCGCCACAGTGTGAAAGCAGCCTTAAAGTATAGAGCTATGCTTGTCCACTTTGAATCCAATTACTATAAAAGACTCCTTTCACACTGGGGCGCCTAAAAAACGGCTCCCCTGCAGCCTCAGTGTGAGATCCTGAGGACTTTCACACGAGGCGATGCGCTGCGACGGATGGGCGGCGCGGCCGAACCGCCACAAAGCGCCACTTTGCGGGTGGTTTTAACCCTTTTTCGGACGTTAGCGAGGGTTAAAACCCCCCCCCCCCCCCCCGTTAGCGGCCGAATACCACCGCAAAAACTGCAGTAAAGCACCTCTAAAAATATTGTCGCTTTACCGACGACGCCGCCCCCGCCCCAATATGAAAGGGATAACGGATTCCCCTCTTAGACAGTTGTCACTTGGGTTAAACAAGCTACATTTTAATACATATGACAATGTAAATCTGGGGATTGGAACAAACTAGAGCTTTGCCAGGGGTGTTTGGGCTGCTGTAGAAGCAGTTATTTATTTATTTTTTAAATATTTTTTTTTTTTATAGAAATAATTATTATTATTTTTTTAAAGCCATGTGAAATAAAATAAAAGGCATATGCTGAATACGGTCATGTCTTGGCCACACAGTTCCCAAAATAATTGTATTGCCAGTTTGGGGACCAATTAAAGACTGTTATCTAGTGGGCAGACCCATACCCTTCCTTCATGTTCATTGCCCATTCAACAAGCACTTGAAAGGCAACTTTGCATCACAACATACTGGTCTCCGGTATGCCAACAATGTGGCCCCTCTTGAACTCCGGCAGATGTTGATATGGGGCTCTTCTCTGTCATCTTACATTGCTCAATGTTCCTTTACTTGCGTATGTCACTGTAAAAAAAAATGCAGATTCAGCAATTTTGATCCCGATGAAGGCAATAATCCCATCTGTGACCAATTTTGTCAATGGAGATAAAATCCTTTCTACATGAATTTGACTGGGCAAGATATTTCCTAATATCCTTGGTACACTATGGCCCGGATTCACAAAGCACTTAATGCCGACGTATCTCCAAATACGCCACGCAAGTACAAATATGCGCCGACGTATCTCCAAATACGCCACGTAAGTACAAATATGCGCCGTCATATCTGTGAGCTGAATCCACAAACTAAGATACGCCTAAAAACAGACTTTATCCAACTTGCCTACGCCGGCGTAGAGTGGGCGCATATTTACGCTGGACGCATCTGGCTTTCCCATTGATTTTCTATTCAAATATGCAAATGAGGGAGATAAGCCGATTAACGAACGTACTTGCGCCCTGGCGCATGATTTAAGCGCTTTGCGTAAGTTTTACGTTCGGCGTAAAGTTATTTCTCATAGATGAGGAGCAACCCATGCAAAGGTATGGATCAGGGAACACAAGCCTACGTATTGTACGTTGGACGTCTGTGAATATGGGCCGACGTGGGTCTGGCTGGGCGTAAGTTACGTTCACGGCGTACACAGTGATCCGGCGTATCTTAGGCAGTTGTTCCGACGTGGTTGTACGCATGCGCACGGGGATACGTCCATGTCCCGACGCATTAAGTACCTGTCTGGCGCCCGGCACATCATTTGCATGGGGTCACGCTTCATTAGCATGGATCACGCCCACTTCCACCTACTTCCACTTACGCTGGCTTACGCCTACGAATATACGCTACGCCGGCGCAGAGTTGGGATCATTTGCTTTGTGAATTCCATGCTTGCCTCTCCGCGCTGCGCCGGCGTAGCGTAAAAGACATACGCTATGGCGAAATAAATATGCGCCGATGTATGTCTATCCGGGCCTATATGGCTAAAAATTGACACCTGAACATCACATCTTCATATATGTCTTTAATTATGTGGCCAACCTTCCAAATTCCTGAGGTGTTTCAAATGAAGGGTACTGTTAGTTCTACAGCATACAACAGTTTGGGTAGGGATCTTTTCTGTTCCAGCATGACTGTGCGCCCCGTGTACAAAAATAGCTTGAAAAATACTTTGTTGAGTTTGGTGTGGATGAACTTGAGTGGTCTTCATAGAGCCTTGACCTCAACCCTAGTAAATGCCTATGGGATGAATCATAACGGTGATTGCAAGCCAGGTCTTCTCATTCAACATCACAGTACCTGACCTCCCAAATGCTCTTCTGAATAAATGGCCACAAATTCCCACAGACACACTCCAATATCTTGTGGAAAGAATTCCCTAGAAGAGTAAAGTCAATTATAGCCACAATGGAGGGTCAACTCCATATTACCGCCCATGGCTGTGCGTGATGGGCAGGTATCCACAAACGTTGGCAATGTAGTATGTTTATTACTGTGCCACACCAGTAGTTGTTAAAGTGGAGTTCCACCCAAAAATGGAACTCTAGTTTCACATTTGGCACCTTTCAGGGGGAGGAGGAAGCAGAAACCTGTCTAATCCAGGTATTTGCTCCCACTTCTGGGCATAGATCACCGAGGTGATCACGGTGACCTACACCACTTCCGGCGCCTATTCTGTCCTCCCCTGCTGTCTTCTGGGAGACACATATGTCCCAGAAGACAGCAGGGACCAGTTAGGACGCGCAGCGTGACTCGCTCATGCGCAGTAGGGAACCAGGAAGTGAAGCCACATGGCTTCACTTCCTAATTCCCTTTCCGAAGATGGCGGTGGCAGCAGCCGACAGACTTTGGCTGCCGACATTGCGGGTGCCCAGGACAGGTAAGTGTCCATATATTAAAAGTCAGCAGCTGCAGTATTTGTAGCTGCTGGCTTTAAGTATTTTTTTTTTTTGGCGGACCTCCACTTTAAATATTTATTAGATGCCTCTCCTACCAAATAATTTTAGCAACCCTGAGGTTGGAGTACCCAGCTTGAGCATGAATTGTTTTCTGCATTCACTGCGTTAACCCTAATCCCGCGTACACATGATCGGAAATTCCGCCAGAAAAAGTCTGATGTGAGCTTTTGAATGGAAATTCCAACCGTGTGTATCCTCCATCGGACTTTTGCCGTCAAAATGTCCGCCAGCAAAAGATTAGGAGCTGGTTCTTAAGTTTTCAGACGGAAAAAAATCCTATCGGGAAATCCGATCGTCTGTAGCAATTTAGACGCATGCTCGGAAACAATTTGACACATGCTCAGAAGCATTGTATTTAATTTTCTCGGCTCGTCGTTGTGTTGTACGTCACCGCGTTCTTGATGGACGAAGGTTCTGAGAACTTTTGTGTGACTGTGTGTATGCAAGTCAAGCTTGAGCGGAATCCTGTCGGAAAAAACATCCAAGGTTTTTGCAACGGAAAATCTGGTCGAGTGTACGCGGCATAAGCCTAGTTTGCTTCTGGGGAGTGTTCACCATTGAACAGAGCAGGAATATACATGTTATGGGTTATGAAGGTTTATTTTACACCGAGCCAATCACTAGGAGGTTTATTACTAGGGGCTTGGGAAGGAGATAAATATTTCAGGATCCCTCCTAGGAGAGTTGTTCCTGCCCAGGCTTTTGCCCGGAGAAGTTGTATTGTTGGAGGTCCAGTGATTCCCTCCCAGGCATGCTGCATTAGGAGAAGAATCCAGAGGCCTTTTGACTTCAAAGTCTGCTGCTTGAGTACAATTCAAGAACCTAGGGCCCAAGACTGGAAGCTGGCCTTCTGGCCTTGGTTGGGGCCTGGAAGTACAGGAAGAAGCCTGCAAAGGGGAAAACCTTTAGATAAGTATTCTCAGTCCATTGCTGGTTTTACCTCAAAGCAGAGTTTCAACTACAATCACATTTTTAAACCTTTCACAAGCATTTACAATGGCATTGTAACCTTTGCGTCTTATTCATAATTTGTCCCCCGATGTCCGGTTTCAACTGTTAAAAAAAATGTTGATAATGCAGTGGTTTTCATTTTGCTTGTGGGCATGTGAAGCCCACAAGCATCCTGTTCCGGCATACGGTGCTGCTGAGCGACCAACATGCACCACCCAATCTTACGCATGCGCATTGAGTCATTCTCAACTACTAGGTTGCCATCACAACGAGCGGCGGAAGTGCCCGCCCAGTTGTGATGGCAACAAAGCCCTCGGCGCTGCCCACTGACTCCTGGGAAATGATGGCACACATCTCCCAGGAGCAGACCACATAGCAACAGACATTTGGATCAAAAGTTTCCCAATTTTATTTCATGTTATTTCATGCACATTAATGCCTTTGGCCCATGAAAAGCTAAAGTTATTTGCATGGAGGAAATGCTAGTTGCTGTTTTGGGTATCCTGTAAATTCCTATCCCTTTTTTTTTTTTAAAGCTGATCCAGTAAAACCTGTGTGGAAGTTGGTCATTCATTCATTGTTGATGGGTCATTGTGTGCTTTGGGGCAGCTGTAGGCTAGGTCAACAATGGGCTAGCAGGGCCAGATAAATCAAGCCACGCCTTCACTAGGCCGATTGAACCTCATAGGACCATGTCATTATAGTCACCCTGTCACTGAATGCAAATTACCATCAACAGGATCAATAAAGAGATTAGTCTCCTGCTCCATAGGTATCGTAGGCTTGTTGGCCTAAATTAAGGTGACCAGATGTATTTTTTTTACTAGTAATGGCGGCAATCAGTGACTCTCTGCCCATCGCCGCCTCACAGCCTGTCAAGTTTTACTCTCCAGGCCCCCGGCTACTACTGGGTGGGGAGTGGAGGAAGATCACTCCACCAGGGAAGGCAAGGAGATAAGCAGGCAGGCGGCTGGCCGGGACTTGAGCCAAGGCAGAAGAACATGTGAGTGGAGTTAAATGGGCATGCGCCCGAAACTGAAGAAATATTCCCTCCGCTCCGACCAGCACGTGATCATCAAAAAGGGGCACAGGAATTTGACTTTAAGTTATACTAGGTCATTTTGGAATCTTCTTTGATCTTTGGATCTTCAGGAAGTTGATAACGATTCCATGTTTTGTATTACACAGTATTTCTCCTTGATCTTTTCTCTACTTGTGTTTGATTTTATAACAATATTCAGGCTCCTTTAGGGGTTTGTGGTGTTTTTGTTTTATCTTTTATTTTATTTTTTTTTTATTTTTTTTATTGTCTTTTATTTTTCCTCTCTTACGAGGGGCTAATACTGTGTGATGAACAGAATTGCTTTACTTTATTTTTGTTCCCTTTTTTTTCTGGAAAATTTACTTTGATAATTGGCCTATGTATGCTGATTGTTCAGTTCCTTTCTCTAATAAAAACATTAAAATACAAAAAGGGGCACAGATAATGGAAAAAAATACACCCCCCTAAGCTAGTAGGAGAAGCGGAGCGGGGGTGTGTACTTTAGATTATTTTTTTTATTATTCTGCACTGACTGTCTTTGAAATTGCCCCAGCCCCTGTTTAAATCCAATCCGGGAATACAACCGGGGATAGACTTGGTCCGGGGACAGTGTCCTCAATCCGGGGACAGACTTGGCCTTGGGGCCAGTGTCCTCAATCCTGGGACAGACTTGGCCCGGGGCCAGTATCCTCAATCCGGAGACAGACTTGGCCCGGGGCCAGTATCCTCAATCCGGAGACAGACTTGGCCTGGGGCCAGTGTCCTCAATCCGGGGAGAGACTTGGCCTGGCGCCAGTGTCCTCAATCCGGGGACAGACTTGGCCCCGGGGCCAGTGTCCTCAATCCGGGGACAGACTTGGCCTGGGGCCAGTGTCTTCAATCGGGAGACAGACTTGGCCTGGGGCCAGTGTCCTCAATACGGGGACAGACTTGGCCCGGGGTCAGACTTGGCCCGGGGCCAGTGTCCTCAATCCAGGGACAGACTTGGCCCGGGGCCAGTGTCCTCATTACGGGGACAGACTTGGCCCGGGACAGTGTCCTTAATCCGGGGACTGTCTCCGGAAACCGGGGATGTCTGATCACCCTAACCTAAATGCTGCAAAGGGAACAGCGTCAGAGCAACTCTTCTCTCTTTCAGCCAGCAACAGGGGGGCACCGCAGGAGCAGGTATGTGTTTTTGCTGCTCTCTTAGCGATCCTGTAGCTGGCAAGTTGCTGCCATCAATAGGATTGTGATGGTGACACGGCAATAGTGATATGATAGACATCCTGTAAGGTCTTGCTTTTCAACATTCCCATGACAGCTGCTTGTAGAGAGAAGGAGAAAATATATATTATGTTAATTTCATGCTTCAGCTGTCTACTTTTGTACATCAGTCAAGTAAACAGCCAGGGTCTTGTTTTTCATCGTTTTATGACAGGCCTGACGTAATTCTGAGTTCTAGGCGCTCTAGAGGCTAAAAGTACGTGTAAAGCAGATGTGTTATACTTTAACGCTTTTAGATATCGAAGAAAAATCTGGCAGTCAGGTTTGCATTAAAATGGAAGTGCAATGGTGGGACATTGGGCCTTGGCGTCATCTATCTAATATTTCACTTTAGATATGTTCTTGGAATAATGATGTCTCTTTAAGCTCCCGCCGTACAGGCCAGGAAGAGCATGTGTGGACGAGCTGTGATTAGTAAGAGCAGACCAGCTGCTGCCGCCATCCTCTCCTACAATCTTTCCTACGACAAGAGAGGCCTTGGCGCTGCTCCGCCATTAATGAGCGCTGCCCACCCTTCATTAACAGTGCCCAGACTTATTAAGCTGGTAAACAAAGATGCAGCCATGTAAATGGAAGCATTTGGGTGTGCGCGCAAATGTCAGCTTCTACTTGATAGTCATTATTAATAGTATTGTACGCAATGCCACATGCTCGCTATTATCATATAACATGGAACAGATGTATGTACAGATCTCTGGTCTGTTCCTGTTATAGCCTCTGCTGACATCCTCCACCTGACACATCCATCCGCCCAGAACTCAACCACAAATTTTTATTTATTTTTTTGTACGTCATGTCCCCATTTTCTTTTCTTTACCCATTGCTCTACCCAGAAATTACCACGGTACTCCTTTACCATAATTACAGCTTGAACAACTCTATCCTTTATTTTCCTTACCATAGGCGTGCGGAGGGGGTGTGTTGAGTGTGCATGGGCACACCCTAATCACCCCGTGCGCCAGGGCCTCTGATAAGACAGTACAGCCAGCCCTCCTGTACCGGGTCCAGGCTCTTCCTGCAGCACTGCCAGGTTCTCCTCATCCTCCCTCCAACTGCACTCAGGCCCAGATTTCCCAAAAGGCCACTGGGGCCAGGCCTTGGGGTGGCAGGGCAACGAGGGGACGGCAGCGGCATGGAGTCCCTTGTCTCCTGTCCCTGCCGCCGATGTACACAGTCAGAGGGGTGAGTTGTGCTCCTCCCATCCCAGCTGTGACAGGAGATCTAGCACAGTTCTAGGACTCCTGTTTTTGGAGGTGACAGGGTCAATAAAGAGAGAACCTGTCACCTCCAATTGCTATCACACAGGGTATTATTTTCTCCTGTGTAATAGCAATAAAGTTAAGTGAAAAAAAATGGTTAAAAAGTAAAGAATACAAAAAAAAATATTAAAAATAATAAGAAAAGTATACAAAAAAAAGTAAAACGACAAGCTACAAAAAAAAAAAAAGGAAAAAAAAAATATTTGAACTAACTGTGCCGCCCCTGCCATCTGGTTGCCATTCCCTGTTGATTTGGGGGGGGGGGTTCGGTTGGTGGGGAGGGGGTACATTGCGGAACCAGGCCTTAGGGGGACAGGGAGAGCAAATCCGGCCCTGACTGCACTGCAGGCGGATCGGGGGGGGGGAAGGGGCTGGTAAATGTGTAATTTACTAGTGTAGTGCCCCCTTACTGTCAGTAAGGGACGCTGTTCAAATTTAGTGGGGTGAGAGATTTAATTGCTCTCACCCAGGTTGATTCATACTAAATTAGGCTGCTGTCAGCCCTGAATTATACTGTGGGTCGTTCTGTGCTCCAGGGATGCAGTTCCATCTCTGGGCGGCAGGTGGCGCCAAAGGGGTTTAGGCAGAGCTACTTTTCCCCAGCAGCCAATTGGAGAAGCGTTTCCCTCGCGGGGCATGCTGGGGGGGGTATATCTGTGGCAGATGCCATTTTTCGGGGTTCTTCGCGGGTTCCTGGTTCCAGGTGCTGCCCCCACCTTCAGGGTGTGCGCACATCCCAGGCCCAACCACTATGGCCTACCTGGCCGGGGGCCCGTGCTACGCGGAGTTCCGAACTCTGGGCCCTCATGGCTCAGAGCAACTAGGTTGCCGAGGGGCCCCAGTGACTTACCGGGTCCCCACACTTCAAGAGGAATTGACTGAAAGGATACGCTCTATTGCTCTAAAGTATCGGACCTGTGGCAGAGGCCTTTACTAATTTATCAGAGCCAAGTCAGTGGCAGAGACTTGTTCCTTCTCAGCATCCTCAGTGACACTCTGGCTGCCAGGCCTGTGGGAGAGGCCTGTCCAGGTGCACTGCACCCTTTTCGGCGGGAGTGGCGACGGGAGAAAAGAATATACTCTAGAAGCAGGACTGCTTGTGTTCGTTATCCATAGCCTGACTCTGCGAAGTTATTCTCTTCACCAATCTATCCTGTCCGCCTCAAGTTGACTTTTGTTCGTGTTGGACCGAAAATAAAGCATTTAGAAAACGTCAACCATTGGCTTGGACATTCTGTTACTGCTCTCACAGTTGCTACCATAAATTTCCCTAGACACATCAAGTCACTTAACTTCTGCCGATCCCACATCTAACCAGCGGCTCCTGAATGGGGTAGCGCTACACTAGCAACTTCCTTTTCTAAATGAACACACTGAACGATGAGTAACAATCCCCCTGTGTCCATTCATCACTTAAGTATAGTAAACTGTATCTAAATTCTAACAAACTATTGCTTTGCTCTCTATAATTTCTGCCATTGTATAGCATCACAGCCGTGGCATGTGCATACCCCTAGCCACTGACTCTGTTGCTCTGTGTTTAAGATTTTGGGGGGGGACACCCTAATGAAATAGGCTGCGCACACCTATGGTCCTTACCATACCTGCTGCTCTACCAAGAAATTACCATATTACAGTGCATCTGGAAAGAATTAGGGTTAGGGTTTCCCATTGAAGAATATAGCTAGGACTCAGGAATTGGAACAGGGACCTCCCCCGAAGGTCAAAGGTCAGAAGGCGGGTTCTCAGAGGTCAAAGGTCACAGGGCGTGGCTGACCCACCCCCACCAAAGTCTACCGCCTCCCCCAACCAAGTCAGGGAATGAACAAGTCGGGGAAAGCGTCTAACTCCTACGACACAGTGCTTCACTTTTTCCACATTTAATGTTACAGCCTTAAAGGGGTTGTAAGGCCCCTTCCACACTGTGTGGATCCGCTTGCAGCGGTCTGCCAGCTCATCGGGAGAACTCTCTGTGGATCTCCGCTGAGCCGGCGGATGACAGGTCCCTCTCTGCTCACTGAGCGGGGAGAGGCTTGTCAAGCGCCACTGTCTCCTATGGAGAGATCGGAGGAAAACGGACAGCATGTTCATTTTCATCAGATCCCACCCGATCTGCCATGGCCGGATGGCGACATATCGCCATCCATCTGATTTTTAGCGGATCGGATCGAATGTCAGCGGACATGTCATGGAGCAGACGTTCAGGTCCGCCGAAAAAACTGACAGGAGGACCTGAACGGTCCGTCAGTGTGAAAAGGGGCCTAAAGCTTCGTGTTTTTTCACCTTGATGCATCCTATGCACTGTCATTTAAAAAAAAAACTGGCGCCATTGGCAGCCGAGTAAAGCGACGTCACAACGTCGCTTTACTCGGCTGCCAATGGCGCCAGTTTTTTTTTTCCGTGTTTAAAGTCAGACTGGAATAAAGCCGACGCTTCGTTCCAGTCTGTCTCTAGCTGTTGGAGGTAGTGTCTCATGAATCGGGTCTCCCGGTGGGACGGATGCCCGGTCAGAGCGGTGGAAGGCGGCGGTAGGGGGGGATGTCCCCTCCCGCTCCTCCGGGATAACAACCAAGCAGCTTTTAGCTGCATCGGTTGTTATCACTGGAAAGCCGAGTGCCCACTCTGAAAACGGTATGGGGATGATGCCTGCAGCTGCGGGCATCATCCTGGTAATCGATTTTCAGGGTCGCATGCATCGGAATCGCATAGGTGACACCCGAATCGCGATGCACCCCTACGGATCGCACTTTACAATGTAGAGCAGGGGTCTCCAAACTGCGGCCCGTGGGCCAGATCTGGCCCTTTGCTAGACTTTTTTCCGGCCCTTAGGGCACTATTCCTCCCACTGACACCAAGGGGGCACTATTTCTTCCACTGATACTAATGATGGAATACTATTCCTCCTACTAATGGAGGCACTACTCCTCCTTCTACTGACCACCAACCTTTAAGGCCATATTTATTCTCACGGATACTGGGCCCATGACATTTTCTGCCCCCCCCCACCCCCCTACTGGCCATAATCCGGCCCTCCTAAAGTCTGAAGGACAATAAACTGGCCCTTGGTTTGAAAAGTTTGGAGACCCCCGATGTAGAGGAACGTAGTAAAGGTCATCTGACCAGAATGTAGAAGAGCAAAAAAGGTGTTTTATAGACTACTCTTTTATGCATTTTTTTACCTCTCATGCACTTTACCTGGGTTACCATACACTTTAATGCCCTGTATCGAGACAGAACAGGATTCTTTACAGTACTTTTCTGTCTCCCAACTTCCAGAAGTACCACACACCCCAGCATGTCCTGTCATATGTTGGGAATTCAACTTCTGGCATTACTTGACCCCTCCCCAGACTCGTCATGCAGCCTTTAGCCATAATCATCCAGATTTTCTTTCCTTTTGCTTCTGGAGAGACGAGAAGCTGACAATCAGGACAGGTAACAATGACGACAGATATAAAGCGCGTCTTTCAGTCGTGCGGGACTTATCTCCCTGTGATGACGGCATGTCAAGGTGTGTTTCTACACGGGTGAGTTGAAAGCCCGCTGCGTATTTCTGGACTGACCCCCATCGGGTCACAGAGGTCAGCGGACCAGCCCTGTAAAAAATGTAAAGTGCCCTGATCAGACAAGTGCTGATTATTCCTTTGAATTTCAATTAGAAACAAATGAGCTTGGTAGGACTGGAGGGGTTTTAGGCCCTTTAGTTATGTAATTTCTGTAACAAATATAATGGTATTATTACTGCTAAATTAATGCCGTTATATATTTATTTAAAACATTTATTTTTTAAATGCAGCTAGATACCCAAATGTTTTTCAGTGCTCAGACTAGAAGAGGGAAGGCCAGTGCTAGAAACTGATTTTTTTTTATAAGCTAGACGTAGATGGCTTGAATCAGCAAGGAACAGCCAAGATTTGATCCATCTATGGCAGAGGTGGCAAACACAAGGCCCGCGGGCCGAATGCGACCCTCCAGGCTATTTCATGCGGCCCTCGCACCTCTCCAGTCATCCTCCAGAACCTTACTTTCTGCTTTTAAGCAATGAATCCAACTTCTTCCCAGCAGCAGCATAAGGACAGGGGGGTGCACTGTAATGTAAGGGAGAGGGGGGGACCCAACTTCTGATGGTGGGGGGGCTCTTGACATCTAATGTAAGGGGAAGGGAGGCGCTGGACATCTAATCTTGGATACAACCGGCCCTTTTGAGGGCAACCATAATACTGATGCGGCCCACAATGAAATTGAGTTTGACACCCCTGATCTATGGGCAGGCTCCTTACCCACAAAACCTGGGGAATGCCCGGGGAAAAACCAAGCCTACTTACTGACCAGCTCGCAGAACAACCAATTAACCACTTAAGACCCGGAACAAAATGCAGCTAAAGGACCTTGCCCCTTTTTGCGATTCTGCACTGCGTCGCTATAACTGACAATTGCGCGGTCGTGTGACGTGGCTCCCAAACAAAATTTACGTCCTATTTTCCCCACAAATAGAGCTTTCTTTTGGTGGGATTTGATCACCTTTGTGGTTTTTATTTTTTGCGCTATAAACAAAAATAGAGCGACAAAGTCGCAATATTTTTTACTTTTCGCTATAATAAATATCCCCCAAAAATATATAAAATGTATTTGTTTTCCTCAGTTTAGGCCGATACGTATTCTTCAACCTATTTTTGGTAAAAAAATAAATAAATCGCAATAAGTGTTTATCGGTTGGTTTGCGCAAAATGTATAGCGTTTACAAAATAGGGGATGGTTTTATTGCATTTTTATAAAAAAAAATTTTTTTTTTACTACTAATGGCGGCAATCAGCGATTTTTTTCGTGACTGCGACATTATGGCAGACACTTCGGACAATTTTGACACATTTTTGGGACAATTATAATTTTCGCAGAAAAAAATACATTTAAAATGCATTGTTTACTGTGAAAATGACAATTACAGTTTGGGAGTTAACCACAAGGGGGCGCTGATGGGAATATGTGTGACCTGATGTGTGTTTACAAAACTGTAGGGGGGTGTGGCTGTAGGTGTGACGTCATCGATTGTGTCCCCATATAAGAGGGATGACACGATCGTTGCTGCCGCCACAGTGAAGAATGGGGAAGCCGTGTTTACACACAGCTCTCCCCGTTCTTCAGCTCTGGGGAGCGATCACCGCACTCCAGCGGTGATCGGGTCCGCGAGTCCCGCGGTCCCGTTCCCAGAGCTTCGGACCGGGTCATGGGCGCGCACCCGTGACCCACGGCTGGGTACTAGCACAGCACGTACCAGTACGTGGATGTGCCCAGCCATGCTATTCTGCCGATGTATATCTGCAGGAGGCGGTCCTTAAGTGGTTAACCTGTCTAACAGTATGCGTTAAAAATGGGGGTTTTGTCCACACGCATTTGCAAACGCATGAGTGAGCCACAGAGCTGTGGTCCTAACACTAAACTGTGAGACTCCCCACAATGGAGGCACATGCATTCTAATAGATAGATGAGGGCCTTACCAAAGTGGATATCGATCGACTTGGGTGTTAGATTTCTTACATATGGTCAATGCCCGCAAATTTAGCCACGGCCAGTAATCATTGTGTTCTGCCTACGGGGAAGGTTCCCTGCCAGCAGAACACAATAGCACTGAGGGAGGGGTTCCCCCCATTAACAATGACTCTGTTGATGGGGGAGTCAAGCGATTTCCTTTCCTTCCACCCATTTACGACAGAAAGACAATCTAAGTATCAATAAAATGACTCTCCGTTCATAAGACTAGTAAGCATAAAAAATAATAGAAGTGATATAGCTTTAGGGCCGCGTACACACGATCGAACATGTCCGCTGAAACTGTTCCGCCGACATGTTCGATCGTGTGTACGGCCTATCGGACCGTTTTCCAGCGGACAAAAGTTTCTAGACATGCTTAGTAACCTGTCCACTCGGACATGTTCGCTGGTTAGTACATGACAAAAATCCCCCGCATGCGCAGAATCAAGTCGACGCATGCTTGGAAGCCTTGAACTTTGTTTTTTCATCACGTCGTTGTGTTCTACGTCACCGCGTTCTGGTCCGAGGGGATTTTTGTCCGATGGTGTGTACACACATCAGAGCAACAGACCACTTTAGCCTGGTCCGCTGGAAACGGTCCGTCGGACATGTTTCCTCGGACATGTCTCATCGTGTGCACGCGGCCTAAGAGTCACATAAACATACAAAACGCATTTGGAAAATCACAAAGAGGACTAGCCAATCATGAGGTTAGGAATACTTGCTATCCCGTCCGTGGTCCCCCTAGTGACGAAACGTGTAGGGTATAGCTACAGTGTGTGATGTCATCATGCACCGGCAATGAATTAATTCTCTGTTCATAAGACCAGTAAGCATAAAAATATCAGTGCTATAGCTTTAAGAGTCACATAAACATACGAAACACATTTGGCAAATCACTAAGGCCTCGTACACACGATCAAATGTGTCTGTTCAAATCGGTCGGACCAACCGATTTGAACAGATCTGTCTGCTGGGGACGTATTGGTTTGATCGCTGTACACACGATCAAACCAAAATCCCCGCCCGCTGACGTGGCGCTGACGTTGACGCCGCCACGTCACCGCACCAGGAAGTAAAACACTTCCGCGCATGCGTCGAAACCTTTCGGCGCGTGTGCGAGAAGACATGTCTGCTGGTTAGCGTACTAACCAGCAGACATGTCGGGCGGACGGGTTCCCAGCCGACAGATTTCAAAGCATGCTTTCCAATCTGTCGGGTGGCCAAATCCGTCTGTTTGCCCGTACACACGATCGAATCTGTCTGCTGAAACGGTCTAGCAGACCGTTTCCAGCAGACAGATTTGATCGTGTGTACGAGGCCTAAGACAATTCACCAATCATGGGGTCCAGAATACGTTCTATCCCGTCCGTGGTCCCCCTAGTGACGAAATGCACAGGGTGGAGCTACGATTTGATGTCGTCATGCATCGGCAGCGACCGTGGCCATCATGTTGGTTGGCTTCTCTAGTGATATATACATGCTTAATAAATAACCTGGAGAGGTATGCAAGTATTGCTGCAGTACTGGATTGTGGACGATGTCCTTGGGTACTTTTATGCCTAGACCTTACCTGGAGCTGTTATGCTGCACTACTTGGCTGTTGCCAACCAGTACCACCTGGCAGTGCCCACCAGTGCAAAACGGTGCCACCTATTAATGCCCACCAGTGGTGCCAATTGGTGCCTCATCAGTGCCACCTAGTGGTGCTGCCTATCAGTGTCACCAGTGCCGATCAGTACCCATCACTGCCACCTCAGTGCCACTTGGTGCCCATCAGTGCCATCTATCAATGCCCTTCAGTGCCACCCACCAGTGTTGCCTCTCAGTGCCCACCAGTGTCGCCTCTCAGTGCCCACCAGTGCTGCCTATCAGTGCCGCCTTATCGGTGTCCATCAATGCAGCCTATCAGTGCAGCCAATTGGTCCCCATCTGAGCATCCTCGTCAACGTACATCAATGAAGGAGAAAAATGAACTGTTTGCAACATTTTCTAACAAAATATAAAACGTTTTTGTATTTATTTATTTTTTGATCAGTCTTTTTAATTTTTTGGAACAAAAAATAAAAACCGCAGAGGTGACCAAATACCACCAAAAGAAAGCTCTAAAATTATATATATTAATTTGGGTACAGCGTTGTATGACCATGCAGTTGTCGTTCAAAGAGTGAGAGCTTTCTTTTGGTGGTATTTGATCATCTCTGCGTTTTTTTATTTTTTGTGCTATAAACAAAAATAGAGCGACACTTTTGAAAAAAATACAATATTTTTTTACTTTTTGCTATAATAAATATCCCCCAAAAATATATTAAAAAAAATATTATTTTTTTCCTCAATTTAGGCCGATACGTTTTCTTCTACTTATTTTTGATAAAAAAAATTGCAATAAGCGTTTATCGGTTGGTTTGCGCAAAATTTATAGCGTTTACAAAATAGGGGATAGTTTTATTGCATTTTTAGTCATTTTTTTTTTTTTTTTTTTACTACTAATGGCGGCGATCAGCGTTTTTTTTTTCGTAACTGCGACATTATGGCAGACACATCGGACAATTTTGACAAATTTTTGGGACCATTGTCATTTTCACAGCAAAAAATGCATTAAAAAAAGCACTGATTACTGTTAAAATGACAATTGCAGTTTGGGAGTTAACCACATGGGGGCGCTGTAGGGGTTATGTGTGACCTCATATGTATTTCTAACTGTAGGGGGGTGTGGCTGTAGGTGTGACGTCGTTGATTGTGATTCCCTGTATAAGTTGATCCGGGGTAAATCCGATTGCCTTTCGGGGGATCAGGAAGGAATTTTTTCCCCTCCGGTAGCAAATTGGATCATCGCTCTGCTGTTTTTTTTTTTGCCTTCCTCTGGATCAACTGTGGGTATGGAGTTGGGTGTATGGGATGTACTGTGTTTTATTTTTATTTTTTTTTATTTTTTTTATGGTTGAACTGGATGGACTTGTGTCTTTTTTCAACCTGACTAACTATGTAACAATCAATGCGGGCGCCACAATGAAGAACGGGGGAAGCCGTGTTTACACACAGCTCTCCCCGTTCCTCAGCTCCGGGGACCAATCGCGGGACTCCAGCGGCGATCGGGTCCGCAAGTCCTGCGGTCCCGGTTATGGAGCTTTGGACCGGTGCCGCGGGTGCGCGCCCGTGACCCAAGGCTGGGTAAAAGCACAGAGCGTACCTGTACGTGCCTGTGCCCAGCCGTGCCATTCTGCTGACGTAAATGTGCAGGAGGCGGTCCTTAAGCGGTTAATTTGATTTGATTTTTATTATTTGCAAAGCGCCAAATACAGTTCATGAACTGCGCCTAAGCGCTAGACAGACTAAATGCTAGTACTGACATTTAAAATAGGCAAAATAGAGATCACGTACAGAACAAAGTAATAACAGATAACAACTAAGGTAACATGAGAATCATCGAATTAGAGGGAAAAAGAAATAGAATGTTGAATTGACGTAATCAAAGCATGCAGCCTGGCTGACCAGAAAACGGGGAGGGTGGGGGGGGGGGGGGGGGCAGTGTGCGCCCCTATCCTGAACCATACCAGGCCACATGAAGAAAATGCCCATTTTCCACAGTAATTATCGAAATCTGGAAGACCCCCCCCCCCGCGCTAATAATTATGGGGTACATGGTAACCTTACAAAAAAAGGGTTGCCTAGAAATAGACACCCAAACGTCCTTTATTTAAGGCCGGATTCACACTTGTGCGGTGCAAATTTCAGCTCTCTGAGGCCACGTACACACGACCGAGAACCTCGTCGGGCTAAACTCATCGTTCCGCCCGACGAGGTTCTCGGCCGGCCGCCGAGTTCGTCGACCAGGCTGTCGAAAAAGGCGTCGAGCCATTAGTCCCGATGGCCCGTCGAGGAAATAGAGAGAACCTGCTCTCTATTTTGGCTCGACGCCTCGCTCTGCAGTTTTCTCGGCGAAAACGTACACACGATCGAGCTTCTCGGCAGAATATGGATCCCAGCGAGCTTCTCTCTGGATTCTGCCGAGAAGCTCGGTCGTGTGTACGGGGCCTTATCTCTGCAGAGAGATAAGGGAAGTGTTTACCAGATCATCTCCGTTTTAGATGCGAATTTGGAGACCTGGGAGAGGGGAGGGGGGAAGTGTATTGAGCTGAATGAGAGAAATCCTGAAGAGAAATGAACACATCTGCGAATCAGATGCATGCCCATAGAAGATAATGGGCCTGAATTCGCACCTGAGCCGCACCGCAATGCCTAGAAAAGGCACACGTTTTTTTCGGCAATGCGCAGTGCGAATGCATCGCACATATGTGAACCAGCCTCATTGAAATCAATGTATTTTATAATGTTATGCGGATGCGGTTTAAGCCGCACTCAATTCGCATAGGTGTGAACCCAGCCTTAAAAAAGTAAAATCACAAAAAAAGTCCCTGATTTTTAATCCATTGTCGATCACGATGCCCAAAAATAAAAAAGATGCTCACAACCGATCCCGGCGGTACTCATAGCCAAATAACAGCTCTCCGAGCTTTCATCAGTTATATCAGGGAACGGGCAGGGATAGTGGTGACATCCTTGGCTCCAAATATGCATACCCCCCAACATTTTGAAATGGGAATGAGGGACACCTACTAGCAAATGTATGCAGGCACAGGACAGGCCCACTGCCACACCCCCTTAAAGGAGAATTAACCAAAAAAAAGTTAATTTAAATCCACAAGGGACTTATTTTTTTACCACTACTATTCCTTTATATTGGCTCTTAAAATTTTACAAATGCAGAAATGTATAATTTGGATGAAAGGTTTAGCACTGGGAAACACTTTTTGAAAGATAAAAAGTGCATTTTATAAACAACTATATAGATCAGACCAGAATGAGGGACAAATGAGGCGGAAAAAGGGACAGAGGGACAGTCCCTTGAAATCAGGGACAGTTGGGAGCTATGAAATATGGGCAGTGATGTCATTGCCTTTTGTACTGTATGATTACAAGACCAGGTATTCTCGGTGATGCCAGCGGTTCCACAACAAGTTCACGTTCCAGTCCAGAACGCAGTATCTGTTAAATCTTGAATAAAAGTGGATGTAAACCCAACATTTTGTATTATTTTTTTTGCTGGCACAATGTAGAGTATAAGATTTTCTATCATCTGTGCCCAGTCTTGCCACACAGAGTTAATCCAGCTCTGAGCAATCCTCTTTTATTGTTCAGTGAGATAAATATTGACAAACAGAGAAAAACTTTGTCAAATCCTTCCCCTTGCTGTGAGTGAGGCCCCGTACACACGGCAGAGAACCTCGACGGGCGGAACACATCGTTCCGCCCGTCGAGGTTCTCTGCCGGCCGTCAGAATCGGCGACCCGCCCGTCGGGAAAGGCAACCAGCCATTCATCCCAACGGGCCGTTGAGCAAATAGAGAACCTGTTCTCTATTTGCTCGATGGGTTTCCCGACGGGCGGGGCTCGCCGAGAGCGTACACACGGCCGAGGTTCTCGGCAGAATGCGGCTCCCAGCGAGGTTCTCGCTGGTTTCTGCTGAGAACCTCGGCCGTGTGTACGGGGCTTTACAGGTTATTTACATATCTTATGCACTAGCCTGGAGACAGGCATTATTTTTTAATTCCCACTCCTTTTCTAAAGTCATGTGGTTACTTTTCTGGATTTAGACTGGATGTTGGTGATCATCATAGGCATGCGCACATGGTGTGCCAGGTGTGCCCAGGCACACCCTAATTACACAGAATGTGGAGCACAGAATCAGCTAGCTGTTACTGCAGGGATGTTTTAGGGTGAGTGAGGGAAGGGACCAGCAAATATGTAATTTACTGGCCCCTTCCCATTCTGAATGAACATTGGGAATGATTGGTATCGTGTGTTTGAGCTTTGGGGTGCACACCCAAATGCAATCGGCTGCGCACACCTATGGTGATCATAGCAGAATTTTGTATAAGGAATACATAGAAAAAAATGCATGTTGACAGGGGGAGTGTAGAGGAGGGCGGGGAGTCTACTGACATCACGACTCCAACCACAGAGCCCCAGACAAAAGACCCGCCCACAGAATCTGCAGTTTTTGGGGTCTCGTACCAGACAGAGGGGAGACATTTGACAGGTAAGGATACATGCAGGAGGCGTCTATATCCTTATAGATCAGCACTATGGCAGTAGTTTAGAAAGGATGAGAGTGGCTTTACATCCACTTTAAGCCCTGATGAAGGGGTTGTTATTTGACCCCTGAAGCGTGTTGGCTAAAAGACAATTCCCTTGATTTTGGAATAAAGCTGTGTCTTGACATGACATTGAAATATCTGGTGTGACTGGATCTGAGTTACCAGCCATAAGGACAACGGAAATCCTTTTGAATGGAGAAGCAGCCTGCCCATAATCCAGATACTCTGACCAATCTCACACCAACTGGTTAGTTCTAAGGTTGAAGACCCTTCCACTTCATTTTTTTCCAAATATCAGCATCTCATGGAAATAAGAGGGCGAGTCCACAACATTACTGTTTTCACTAGTAGGACACCATACCAAAATCTTCCAGGGTGCCATATTGGCTCCATGCCAGTACAGAGTTGGCTGTACAGTTACGGAGTGTGTGAATCAGGGCCGATCCTAGGCAGGGTGCGCAGTGTGCTTTGCACCCAGGTGCCTGCAGAGGTGGGGGCGCCGAAGTGCCAGGGTTCTCCCCTCCTCCTAGCAGTGCTCAATCTCTATAGTTTTAGAGGTACTTTTAACCCCCACTAGCGGCCAACTAAAGGGTTCAAAGCGCCACTGCCAAGACTCTTTGCAGGCACTGACCATTGATTTCAATGAGCAGGGGCGCATTAGGAGCGATGTATACACACTAAAGCGCCTCAAAGAAGCTACTTGCAGGATTTTTTTTGACGTCCTGCCAGCGCACCGCTCCACTGTGAAAGCACTTGGGCTTTTACACTGGGATTGCAGATGAGGCTTTTTTCAGGCACTATTTTTAACGCTAAAGCGCCTGAAAAATGCCTCCAGTGTGGAAGGGGTCTAATGGACAATCTCCTGTACTATTGTCTGCAGTCTGTGACCATCTCCTGTATCATGTCTGCAGTCTCTTACCATCTCCTGTACTATGTCTGCAGCCTCTGACCATCTCCTGTATCATGTCTGCAGTCTCTTACCATCTCCTGTATCATGTCTGCAGTCTCTTACCATCTCTTGTATCATGTCTGCAGTCTCTTACCATCTCTTGTATCATGTCTGCAGTCTCTTACCATCTCCTGTATCATGTCTGCAGTCTCTCACCATCTCCTGTACTATGTCTGCAATCTCTTACCATCTCCTGTATCATGTCTGCAGTCTCTCACCATCTCCTGTATCATGTCTGCAGTCTCTAACCATCTCCTGTATCATGTCTGCAGTCTCTAACCATCTCCTGTATCATGTCTGCAGTCTCTGACCATCTCCTGTACTATGTCTGCAGTCTCTTACCATCTCCTGTATCATGTCTTCAGTCTCTTACCATCTCCTGTATCATGTCTTCAGCCTCTGACCATCTCCTGTATCATGTCTGCAGTCCCTGACCATCTCCTGTATCATGTCTGCAGTCCCTGACAGTCTCCTGTATCATGTCTGCAGTCCCTGACAGTCTCCTGTATCATGTCTGTAGTCCCTGACCATCTCCTGTATCGTGTCTGCAGTCCCTGACCATCTCCTGTATCATGTCTGCAGTCCCTGACAGTCTCCTGTATCATGTCTGCAGTCCCTGACAGTCTCCTGTATCATGTCTGCAGTCCCTGACCACCTCCTGTATCATGTCTGCAGTCCCTGATCATCTCCTGTACTATGTCTGTATTATGTCTGGGGGTCTTTCTAACAGAAGCCCTCTCTGTGTTCATCAGAGAGCCCCCCCCCCCCCCCACTCCAGGTCCCAATAAAGTACTCTGCTTCTCTTCCTGTATTTTATTATTAAGAGATCATGTTAGGATCCCAGCGTAATGAAAACTACATGGGGGAGCATCTCTGTGGTTGAGTCATTACCATAGAAACATTGGTAAAGGGGAGGAGTTAGTAAAATTACCACGCCCATGTGGGGGCGCCAGAAGTATTTCTGCACCCAGGCGCCTGTGACCCTAGGATCGGCCCTGGTGTGAGTGTTAAGGAGTGCCAGGTGACTCCGAGCAAGAGAGCTGCTCCAGGAATGTGCAATGTAGGAAGAGATTATGGTCCTGTGACAGCTCTGCACCTCTGGCTACAATATATATATCACAAATCTTCCTGTTTAATGTTCCCGTCTCACCCTGGACCCCAGTCATTTTCTCCAGCTGATGTGTCCACCGATCAGTTTAATTAGCTTCAGCTTTAACTCCTAGGAATCTATTTATATAAGATTCGCTTTCCTAATTATCTATCTAATTTCATGCATTCATTTGAGCTGTTTTTTGCAAATTGTATAACGCTGTGGCTGTTGTGCGAAATGGGCTAAATGGAAAGGTCTTTGGTTAGATTGTGAGCATTGCTGTTGGGCATTTGGCAAGAATGCAAGTGTTTATTGTAATATGAATATTGACTTGTCCACGAATGGAGAATGAATGTTGTTGGTAAAATATTTTTAGGCCAGTTTATCTTCTGATTGGGGGGGGGGGAGGGGTCACTTGCTCAGCCATACCTGGAGGATTGGGTACATTTCACTGAGGCAGCCACAGAAGAAATAACCTATGAAGGTAAGTAGGGTTGTCCCGATACCAAGCATTTGCGCAAGTTCTTGTACTCGCACAAATGCTCCCGATGCCTTAGCCAATACCTGGGATGGGAGGTGGTGTACAACATTAAGGGGGCGGATTGGAGAGTGAGTCCTCAAGCCGGTAAGCTGGCTGGGGTGCAGGGCACAGCCGCATCATCCATCAAGATCGGTGACCAGAGTCGTCACATTCGGTAACGGAAGTAATGCTCTGTGTAGCCGTCAGTGATTGAAAATTCCGACGCCCATCTTGGTACGCCCTGCACTCGGCCACAGTATGCCAGCAGCGGACATCTTGTTACTATACGATACCGAATACCGATACTTTTTTTTAAATGTCCCCCCACATATGCAGCCATGTCCCCCCACATATGCAGCCATGTCCCCCCACATATGCAGCCATGTCCCCCCACAAATGCAGCCATGTCCCCCCACAAATGCAGCCATGTCCCCCCACAAATGCAGGCATGTCCCCCCACAAATGCAGCCATGTCCCCCCACAAATGCAGCCATGTCTCCCCATACCTAGGTGCCGCCGCCTAGTTAAACAGCGCGGGGAACATTACAGCTTTCATTTGAATAGCTGTAGTGTATCCCCGCCGCGTATAGACACTCCCCCTTGCTCGGGATTGGACAGATCACCCATCCAATCCCGAGCAAGGGGGAGTGTCTATACGCGGTGTGGCGGGGAACACTACATCTATTCAAATGAAAGCTGTAATGTTCCCCGCGCTGATTAACTAGGCGGCGGCAGCGTTGTGGTATGCAGCGGCGGCGTTGTTGCAGCTAGCGTTTGCGGCGGTGGCGGGGGGGTAGTATCGGATCTGGCATCGGGGGCATTTGCAGGGGTACAAGTACTCCCGCAAATGCTCAGTATCGGTCCCAATACCGATACTGGTATCGGTATTGGAAAAACAACCCTACTTGTTACACCCAGCCCATATAGTTCTGGGTGTAACAAGATGGCCGAGTGCAAGGAGTGCCTAGATGGGCGTCGCAGGCAGCCTTCCCCAATGGCATTTCAATGTCTGCTCATCAGTGCCCATAAATGTCACCTATCAGTGCCAAATGCTCATAAGTGCCATATCAGTGCCAGCCACCTGTCAGTGCCATCTATTAATGCCAGCCATCAGTGTCAACCATCATTGCCAGCCGTCGATGCCAGCCATCTGTCAGTGCCCCGCCATCTATCAGTGCTGCATGTCAGTGCCACCTAATCTGTTTTGTGCTTTGAGAACCTGTCACATGACAAAAAGTATCAGTAATCGGTATCTGCGAGTACTTAAAAAAGTATCGGTATTTGTACTCGGTCTTAAAAAAGTGGTATCGGGACAACCCTTAAAGGTAAGTATAAATGAATCAGGTGTGGGCTTTAGGGCCCATTCACACCTGAGCGTTTTCAGCTCGGAAAACGCTCATCTCAAAATTTGCAAAATGCCCAACATGCAAAATCCTAATTCATTTAAATGGCCCCTGTTCAAATCTGAGTGTTCTATCGCCTAAAGCAAAACGCCTGAAGCTAAAAAAAAAAGTACATGAGCTTCTTTTTAGGCAAATTATAGGCTTTTTTTTTTTTTTTTTTACATTCGTGACCTCCTGACCGGTACAAAATCGTGGCAAAATCGCGCGACTTTCCGCCTAAAAATTATACACTCAGGTGTGAATGTAACCCTTGAAAGAGGACTTTATATCTCAAAGGCAAGTTCTGCTTAGTCCAGTTGCTCTCTTACCGTCTTAGCTTTCCCCGACACCCCCCTACAGCACCTAAATGAAGGTGATATCATCCTCCTTCTGGACAGACCTTGGAGAATGTTGAGTGGCGATGGTCCTACACTATACTGTAGCATCTTCCAATTAGATTTTGGTAATCAGCATTCTTGGCAGTAGGTTGACATAACCCTCTGCACTACAAAAGTTGGGGAAAGATAAGTGTATATTATCCAAAAATACACCCCCCCTCCCCCTCCCCACAAGTACATTTATGCAGCTTTTTAGGGAGTGGAACGGCCACCTCGAATAAGCAGACCAAGCCACTAAGGTGAAAGACTTTATTTACCTGAGAATTTTATTGCCCGATTCCCAAAGCAACAAAGCACAAGATTCCATTATTCCTAATAGGCCATTCACACCTGAGCGTTGTATCACTGGTCGCCTGTCTTCTATGAGGCAAAATTGGGCAGTTTTAGCCCCAAAGTCGTTAAAGCGGTGGTTCACCTGGAAAAAAAGAAAATAAAAGCCAGCAGCTACAAATACAGCAGCTGCTGGCTTTTAAAACATGGACACTTGCCTGTACATGTCGCCAGCGACGTCAGCAGCCTAAGCCTAGCGGCAGCTCGGCTTTCAGCTTCCCCCGCCGCCATCCTCGGTGAGGGAATCGGTAAGTGAGGCGATGCGGCTTCACTACCCTGTTCCCTACTGCGCATGGGCGAGTCGCGCTGCGGCGTTCCACTGGTCACTGTTGTGTTATGGGAGCCGAGTGTTTCCCAGAGTACAACAGGGTGGGTGACACGGAGGGGCCGGACTCCCGCTGGAGTCTATACCCGGAAGTGGTGCAAATACCTGTATTATACAGGTATCTGCACCCCCCCCCCCTGAAAGGTGTCACCAGAGGGGGGGAAGGTTCGGAAAAGCGGAGGTTCACCTTTGAGTGAAACTCCGCTTTAAAGTGATACTAAAGGAATTTTTTTTAAATAAAAAATGTTATACCTACCTGCTATGTGCAGTGGTTTTGCACGGAGCAGCCCCAATTCTTATCTTGGGTCCCCCGCTAGTGCTCCTGGCTCCTCGTTTTTCTGAGTGGCCTCATAGCAAGACGCTTGCCATGCCTGCTTCCAAGCCCCATTCTGTGTCCATAGGACACACAGGCCGAGGCTTCGCCCCGCTCCCTCTGGCTTTGATTGACAGCCGCCTATGGCTCACTTCTGCTCTGTCTGAGCCAGGATAGAGAGAGAGATACGCTGCTCTCATGCACATTGCTGGATCATGATTGGGCTTGGGTAGGTATAAGGAGGAGGGGAAGCTGCAAACTAAAGGTTTTTCACCTTCATGCATGAAGGTGAAAAACCTTCAGCATTTAGAATCACTTTAAAGCAGAGTTCAGCTGGATTTTTTTTTTTTTATTGTTTGTGTGTTGTTTGTGTCCAATTTAATACCAAACTGTATGGATAGTTAATGTTGGTTTCCTATATGTTTTTAATTTTTTTCCAAAACTAACCTTGCTGCCCCCTTCCTTGCACGCTTCCATCTTCAGTGTGGGCATGTGAAGCCCACTGGTATGTATTTCCGGGGATACTGCGCTGCTGGCTACCCAGCATGCACCTCCCGATCTCGCAACAAATCATGGCGCACTCATTGTTGCCTTGCATTGAGTCATTTCCTGTTTGCAAATAACGCAAAGCCACCAGCGGAGGACACCCCTTTACTCCTGGAATTGATGAAACTCGTATCCCAGGAGCCAATGCGGTGTTCGGAAATGACGTACCTCGCCACGGTGAGGTAAACCAGAAGAGGAGCAATTACCCTTTTACAAACAAGGTAACTGGACTACAGAAAAAAAAAAGTCCAATGCGGAATTACATAACAATAACAAACGGGCAGGCGCAAGTTTCAAAATGAGGGCGGAACTCCGCTTTAATGGGAGCATGTGAAAAATTCACGTTTTACATGCTTTATTCAGGCGTTCCCATTTGAAAGTTTATGGGGTCAAAAACGCACGATTCTGCTCCTGTATTACAAGTGTACAGTCGCACAAAATAAAGCCTTCAAATCACCTGGTTACACTCTTGCTCAAGTGCGAATGGGGTCTTCAATGGACCCTAAATGGACAACGTGACAGGGTCTCTTTAAAGGCCTTCCAGCTTCAGAGACAAATTTGTTAATCGCTTTCATTTAGGGATCTAATCTGTTGGAAAGTAAAGACAAGTATTTCTGTAGACCGCAGCCCTTGCTTCATTCAGAAAAGGGAATATGCCCCCTGGCACTATAGGGAAGGAGCACGTGTAATATTTATTGTGTCCGTACATCTTCAGACAGAGGATTCCGGTGTATTTACAGCACCTGAAACACGCAGCAAGTTAGGACAGGATTAATTGCCACCTGAAGAATTTGGAAGCTGAAGGTAATAAATAGAACAGACATTAAGGACTATTAGGAAACCGTGTTGACCAAAAACTTCCAGGAATGGTTTCCTGCCGTTCATTTCTCCCCTCGGAGATTGCTGTGATCAGCTTGGATGTTATGACAGGACAGAGAGGAGTTACTGTACATGAGAGAGATTCCTCTGTAATTCACATCTGGGAATGTACAGTTCTCTTTCTACGTCAAGTCGTTTATTGGTGAAGAACAATATTTTTTTTTTAGGATTTACAGAAAATAAAAAATAACAAATACAGAGTAAGGAAGAACAATGTTGCTTGCAGAGTCCGAGTGTGGTCAGCTATCTACTGGTCACTAAATGGATTCCGAAAATTTTAAACACAATCAGAAAGTGCATCCTATCAATGTGACTTATGCCTCGTATACATAACCGTTTTCCTCGGCAAAAACCATCAAGAAAATGCTGGCAGAGCTTTTTTGCCGAGAAAAACGGTCGCGTGTATGTTTTTCGTCGAGAAACCTGACGTGGATCTCGATGGGAAAAAAAAGAAAAAATGCTCTCTTTTTTCTCGTCGGGAGTCTCAATTTTCAATTTTGGTCGTGTTTCTCGTCAGGCTGGTTTACGATGAGAAACACGTTCGTGTGTATGTTCGGAAACCTGCGCGTGCTCAGAATAAAGTATGAGACAGGAGCGCGCATTCGTAATGGAAATAGCACATTCGTCACGCTCTAAGGCCTTGTACACACAAGGGAATTTTTCCGCTGAACATGGTCCGACGGACCATTTCAGCCGAAAAATCTGCTCGTCTGTAGGGGCAAACTGACCGTTTTGTCCGGATTCCTCCGGCGGAAAAGTTTCAAAGCATGCTTTGAAATTTTTCCACCGGAGAGCTGCCCGTCGGATATGTCCGCTGGTTAGTACGGCAAACCAGAGGACATATCTGCCCGCACATGCGTCGTATCCTGTGAATGGATCCGACGCATGCGCGCGGAAGTGTTTACTTCCTGGTGCGGTGACGTGGCGGCGTCAACGTCACCGCCGCGTCACCGCGCTGTCCGCCGGCGGGAATTTGATCCAATGGTGTGTACAGCCATTCGATCAAACAGCCCAGTGTAAATATGCGCTGTAAACGGTCCGGCGACCGTTTACAGCGGATATATTCCCTCGCGTGTACAAGGCCTAACAGACTGAAAAGAGCAAATCGTCTCTCACCGAACTTTTACTAACACGCGGTAACATGAGATTAGCAAAAGCAGCCCCAAGGGTGGCGCCAGTGGAATGGAACTTCCCCTTTAGAGTGCCGTCGTACGTGTTGTACGTCACTGCGTTTGAGAACGACGAGATTTTGTCTCGACAGTGTGTTCGAGGAAAACAACGTTTCTTTTATGACGATATTCTCGGTCGTGTGTACGAGGCCTTAAAGTTACATTAGAAGAGCGATACAGTCCGAAGAGTGTTGATGCTGCCTGTGGATTTCACCATTGATGAGGATATCTCTTAAAGGGGTAATTCCCCCAAAAACCTTTTTTTAACATTGATTGAGGCTCGTTATATCAAGGGGAATCGGGTGGTTTTTTTTTAGAAACGAAGCAGTACTTACCGTTTTAGAGATGCATCGTCTCCGTCGCTTCCGGGTATGGTCGTCTGATCTGGGCGTGCCTATTTGATTGACAGGCTTCCGACAGGCTTCCGACGGTCGCATACATCGCGTCACGAGTAGCCGAAAGAAGCCGAGCGCCGGTGCAGCTCTATACTGCGCCTGCGCACCGTCGTTCGGCTACTTTCGGAAAATCGTGACGCGATGTATCCGACCGTCGGAAGCCTGTCAATCAAATAGGAACGCCCAGACCCGAAGACCATACCCGGAAGCGTCGGAGACGATGCATCTCTAAAACGGTAAGTACTGCTTCGTTTCTAAAAAAAAAACACCCGATTCCCCTTGACAAAACGAGCCTTAATCAATGTTAAAAAAAAGGTTTTTGGGGGAACTACCCCTTTAATGCCCTGACTGATGGGATGTGTTGTCTATCTCTGCGATATTTGATCTCCTTGAGATCTTAGGCTCTGGTAAGGGTCAGTGTTGGATGTTGGTGGAGGTTCTTTGTCGCCATAGCCATTGCACTGTTTCGTGGATCTACTGCACATTGGGCAATACTATCATCCGTTTGTGCCTGCTTTTGACTTTTTTTCACTACTGTGTTTTTTTTATTCACCATTATATTTCATGTTTTTGATACATGTTTAACTATTTATTTATTTTTATACTGTGTTTATACCCAGTCTATGGGCCAGATTCTCAGAGGCGATACGACGGTGTATCTCAGATACACCGTCGTATCTCAATGGGTATCTATGCGTGTGATTATTAGAATCACTTACGCACAGGGCTTTTTTTCAGGGGGAACTTGGGGGAACTCAGTTCCACCACCTCTGGCTCAGACCCTTTGGTGCCTACTCACCACAATCACTTGTAAACACAGAAGTCTGGTTTCTGTGTTTACAAGTGACAGCTCTGCACTCTGTTTGTAACCCCCCTTAACTCTGCACTCTGTATGTAATGCCATCCTGGTATTTAATGCCCCTTTAAGACCCTTCTACTGTTTGTGAAATCTGAACGGGGTCGTGGTTGAGTTCCTGCACCTATTTTCTGAGAAAAAAAGCTCTGCTTACGCATAGATACACTAAAAATCAGGTGTAAAAGAATTACACCGTCGGATCGAAGATGTAATGACAACGCTGGCCGCTAGGTGGCCACAACGTTGTTTTCTCATTTGCCTATGCAAATGAGCCTAATGCGCCGATTCCCTAACGATTTTACGTCGCCCCGTCGAAATTTACGTTGTTTCCGTAAGGTTTGCGCCGCGTAAAGATAAAGCAGCTCGAAGGTGGCGCATCCTATGTTAAGTATTGCCGTCGTTCCCACGTCGCCATTTGAAAATTTTTACGTTGTTTGCGTAAGACGTCCGTGAATGGGGCTGGACGCCATTAACGTACACGTCTAAAACACTGACGTCGACAACCGGCAGGAGCGTTTGCGTAAATGTTTTATTAAGGCGGCAAGGTTGTCCATTCTGTACCTTATGATGTGGAAAAGTCATTGTGTATTATGTTGAGGATCGGCCCACCCATTGTTGGGGGTCCGGTTCATGTTTCTGTTGTCTTATGTCTAAAAAAAATGCTTCTGATAAAACTTTTATTGAACCTAAAACACTGACGTCCTTGCGACGTCATTTTGCGCAATGCGCGTCGGGAAGTTTTTGGGACGGCGCATGCGCAGTACCTTTCGGCGCGTACACGCGCCTAATTTAAATGCTTTACGCCCCCTACCCGGCTCATTTGAATTACGCGGGCTTGCGCCGGGGGATTTTCGCTACGCCGCCGCAACTTTACAGGTAAGTGCTTTGAGAATAAAGCACTTGCTCTAGTACGTTGCGGCGGCGTAGTTTAAATGCCTAACGCTACGCCGCCGGGGATTCTTTGAAAATCTGGCCCTATGTGTATATTTCATTAGGCACAGCACCTATATAGCGCGACTTCTTTCCTTTTTTCTGTATATTTCTATGTTGTATGACATTTTTGAGTCGCAGCTTTAATTTTTTTGTTCACTGTAGGGTATGCGCAGTATATTTTTCACTATTGATATCCAGATGTCTGATGATCTAGCTGCATTCCTCTTCTATTTGACCCCTATGTCACTGAAACATTATAAATGTTCTCTCTTACCACACCTCCTTAATGCCGCTAAGGCTTGCATACTTGACTGCTGGAAGCAAACGACAGCCCCCTCTTGAAAACACTGGTTTGTAAAGGTTGAGAAATTTTCTTACGAAATTCGCACAATTAGTGGGCTGCAGCAACAGCCGATTGTTGGAAATTTTTTGAAAAACAAAAGATTTTCTAATCAATGATGGGAGAATCATGCGAGAAATGTAATCGAAAAAGGAATGCGCATGTGCAAGAAAAGAAAATTCCCAGAAAGAAAAGAAGATTCCTGACCAGGAAACAACACGATGTTAAAATTGTAGGCATGGTCGGCCGAATTTCGAAAATCAATGGTGGCATCATCAGATCACAAAAAAAAAAAAACTTTCTGATTTTTAAAAATAAATTTTGCTCGAAATTCGACCAATTATGGCCTGCTCTTTGGAGGAACTCATTTTTTTTAACCCCTCTCTCCCATTTTTATTGGTACCTCACTGCTACTAGGCCAGAGTTGGCTAGTCTGAATGGGCACTGGAGCCATATCTCAATAAAGAGAGACTGTCACCTAAAAGGCAGTCCACTATGTGATGAAGAAAAAAAATTTTTTTTGTAAAAAAATAAAGTTACACCCAAGCACATAAAGTCCCCCACAAAACAAGGCCCCCCTTCCCCACCTCCACATATATGCACGTACGGACCTAAACACATGCGTCAGGGTCACCTATGTGTGAAAAGGTGGATTGCTATACACATGTTGCATATCACGCAACATGCCGGAGTGAGCAATAATTCTAGCACAAGACCTCTTCAGTAAAACTAAGCTGATACATAGAGGGGGCTTATTAAGCGTCGCCTATAAAAAATATAGGGTACTGAAGTTTGTTGCCATTTCAGGGGCGCACACAAATTTAAGGGTTGGCATGTTGGATATCTATTTACTCTGCGCAACCTCTTCTTTTATATTTTACTAAAAAATTGGGTCGTTTATGTGCCCTATAATTCACTTAAGTGTGTTTTTTACTGAAATTTTGCATTTCCTAGACCTTTGCGGTAATGTTGTGTGATATAAAACATTTGAACTACCAGTATTTTGTTATTTAGGGTGTCTGCATTCAGAAATGTATAATGTTTGGGGGTTTTACATCATCTTTAGGGCTAAAATGATTTTTTAAACGTGTGAAAAAAGCACAAACCGCTCTGGCAGCGAAAAGGTAATATCGATAAATGTAAAGTTCTGCACTTGAGGGCTAAGAATATGCATACATCATACATACTAGGGGGAGTACAACTGGGGGGATCTGTAGTGGAAAAGGATCTGGGGGTTTTAGTTGATCATAAGCTCAATAATGGCATGCAATGCCAAGCTGCGGTTTCCAAAGCGAGCAAAGTCCTTTCTTGTATAAGAGAGGTATGGACTCCAGAGAGAGATATTACCCCCCACCCCCTGTACAAATCATTAGTAAGACCTCATCTGGAATATGGAGTTCAGTTTTGGGCTCCAGTTCTCAAAAAGTATATCGGGGAGCTGGAGAAAGTGCAGAGAAGGGCAACTAAACTGATAAGAGGCATGGAGGAGCTCAGCTATGAGGAAAGATTAGAGGAACTGAATTTATTCACTCTTGAGAAGAGGAGAATAAGGGGGGATATGATCAACATGTACAAATACATAAGAGGTCCATATAGTGAACTTGGTGTTGAGTTATTCACTTTACGGTCATCACTGAGGACAAGGGGGCACTCTTTACGTCTGGAGGAAAAGAGATTTCACCTCCAAATACGGAAAGGTTTCTTCACAGTAAGAGCTGTGAAAATGTGGAACAGACTCCCTCCAGAGGTGGTTCTGGCCAGATCAGTAGATTGCTTTAAGAAGGGACTGGATTCTTTCCTAAATGTACATAATATAACTGTACTGACATTTATAGGTAAAGTGGATCCGGGGAATATCCGATTGCCTCGCAGGGGATCAAAAAGGATTTTTTTCCACTGCTGGAGCAAATTGGATCATGTTTTATTCGTTTTTTTCTCCTTTCCTCTGGATCAATTGTGGGTGTATTATTGTACACATTATATAGGATTGTATTTTTCCCCCTTCTATTGGTTGATCTAGATGGACTTTTTTTGTCTTTTTTTTTCAACCAGTCTAACTATGTAACTATGAAAATCGTAAAGATCTTTAAAAAACAAAAATGGAACCTCCACTTTTTGTAACCCTCCCTCTCTCCGGTGTCACGTTTGGTACCTTTCAGGGGGGAGGGGGTGCAGATACCTGTATAATGCAGGTATTTGCACCCACTTCTGGGCATAGACTCCCACGGGGGTCGCACCACCTAACGCCCCGCCCCCTCCCCGCTATCTCCTGGGAAACACACAGGTCCCAGAAGACAGTGAGGGCCAGTTAGGACATGCAGCACGACTCACGCATGCGTAGTAGGAAACCGGGAAGTGAAGCCGCAATGCTTCACTTCTTGATTCCCTCACCGAGGATGGCGGCGGGGGCCGACATCGCGGGCACCCTGGACAGGTAAGTGTGCATTTATTAAAAGTCAGCAGCTGCCGTATTTGTAGCTGCTGGCTTTTAATATTTTTTTTTTAGGCGGACCTCCGCTTTAACAAAATCTTATGTATTTCCAACACCTCTCCTCTGTGCAGTGAACTCACCAGATTCCACTGTATCAGTACAAAAAGGTAAGAAAGTTCTTATTTCTGGACCATATTTTTGATGTTTAGCACAAATTGACTTTTTATGTAAAGATTGACGCTCTGCCACTTTTTTTTTTTTTTTACGAGAACACTTTATTAATTGTTAAGGGAATGAGGTTTTCGCACTGAATATTTATAATAATTATGTATTTAATTTAATTCATTAGCACTATTGTAGACTTGGCGCTATATGAGTGAAAAAAAAAAAACACGTGAGGGCCTCAAATTTGAAGAAAGCATTGAGTGTTCTTCACCAAGCTGCAGTAGCACATACACTTTGCTAAATAAGCCTTTCAAGCAGTTGGTGGTTCAACTAGACCTGGGCTTTTAGGACTATCTGGATGTATGGAGGCTCTCTCATGCATCGGCAAGTCAATACATCCACGCGGACATATGGGGGCCAGATTCAGAGAGCCGTAACTCCTGTCTAACTGGTGTTAGACTGGAGTAATTTCAAATTACGCGCGTTTTCTAGCTAGTCGAAAACCTCAAACCATGAATAGACGGCTGCGGGCTTCAATTCGACTGGATTACGTGTTCATATGCCTTCGGATCTACGCTGTAATAAAATGACGGCCACTGGGTGGACTTCCCGTCGTTTTCCGCATCGGGGTATGCAAATGAGCTTTTTCCGGCGATCCCCGAAATTACGATCTTCAATCGCAATCTCTTACGGCACCTTTAGGCCGCGTACACACGATCAAATTTGTCCGCTGAAAACGGTCCGATGGACCGTTTCAGCAGACAAATCCGATCGTGTGTACGGGCTAGCGGACAGGTTTGTCCATCGGACAAATTTCAAAGCATGCTTTGAAATTTGTCCGCTACAAACCTGTCCGTCGGATATGTCCGCTGGTTAGTACACTAACCAGCGGACATATCTGCCCGCACAAGCGTCGTATGGATGCGACGCATGAGTGGAAGTTTTTTACTTCCCGGTGCGGTGACGTGGCGGCGTCAACGTCACCGCCACGTCACCGCGCTGTCTGCCGGCGGGGATTTTGATCCGATGGTGTGTACACGCCATCGGACCGAAATCCGATGAGACATGTCCGCTCTAAACTGTCCGTCGGACAAGTTTTAGCGGACATATCTCATCGTGTGCCTAAGTCATCTTTTATTTGCGTAACACTATACCAGCTTTTTGCTGCTCTAATATTAGACAGCCCATGTTAAGTATGGCCGTCGTTCCCGCGGTTACGCGGCGAGAAATAGACTACGCCGCCGTAGCGTACGGCCAAAAATCTACCAGGATTCGGTGTAGAGCCTGGCAAAATACGGCAGCGTAGGGTATTTCGATTACGCACCGCAATATTAAGTGTATGTGAATCTACCCCAAGGTGTGTAAAAAGTAGACTTTATTTCTTGTGCGTACTTGTACCTAATCAAATCATACAATAAAGTAACGCCCTTGTCTCAGCCAATAATATTTAAGTAATTAGGTTATACAAGTAATATTCGTCACAATTATACGTCGTGTCTAAAATACAGCAATCTATTCTCTGTGTGTCCAACTAAACCTTGTTTCTACCGCGCCTTATCTAATGTTATTGTTCTTTGCCCAGTACATAATAACATTTGGCAAGGTTGTTCTTAGCTCAAGGATACATCTTCATACAAGCATTAATTACTACGGGGGAACTCTAGCAAGCCTTATAATGCACTGATATTATGGGGGAACTCTAGCAAGCCTTATAATGCACTGATATTATGGGGGAACTCTAGCAAGCCTTATATTGCATTGATATTATGGGGGAGCTCTAGCATTTCAAGCAGCATTCTCAGCATGCTTGAAGTACTGTGCACAGCTTTTTTTAATTGATTATTGTCATTTCATTGTGAATGTGCGAGAAGAACTCCACCCTGTATTCTTGTAATAGCTAGAAAGAAAACATGTTTTTCTAAACGCGATTGCAGCACCGAGATATTTTCTGTAAAAGATTTATTGCAAGAATATGTAATTTCTTGTTTTCCGACAAAGCATCTCTGACGTATAGAGATTCTTCTTTTTTGACTGCTGTATAAAAAGCTGTTTATGTCATCAAAGCTTCAGTTAACCACTTCAGCCCTGGAGGATTTGGCTGCCCGATGACAGGGACAATTTGTCCGATTCAGCACTGTGTCACTTTAACTGACAATTGCACTGTCGTCCTCCAAAATAACATTTACGTCTTTATTTTCCCCACAAATAGAGCTTTCTTTTGGTGGTATTTGATCACCTCTGCAGTTTTTATTTTTTGCGCTATAAACAAAAAAAGAGCATCAATTTAAAAAAAAAAGAAATTTTTTACATTTTGCTATAATAAATATCCAAAAGAAAAAAAAATCAGTTTAGGCGGATATATATTCTACATATTTTTGGTAAAAAAAAAAAAAACACAATAAGCGTATATTGGTTTGCATAAAAGTTATGGCAGCTACAAAATAGCTGATAGATTTATGGCATTTTTATTATTATTTTTTTTTTTTACTAGTAATGGCGGCGATCTGTGATTGTTATCGGGACTGCGACATTGCGATGGACAGATTGGACACTTTTGACAAATTTTTGGCACCATTGACATTTATACAGCAATAAAGTGCCATAAAAATGCATTGGTTACTGTATAAATGTCACTGGCAGGGAAAAGGTTAACACTATTGGGTGATCAAGGGGTTAAATGTGTTTCCTCCGTTTACACACACAAATCCCCATTCTCATTCTATCAGGAGCGATCGTAGAGGGCCAACGGTCACGTGCATTGGCTTCTTAGAGACGTGGCTTGGCGTACGCACACGCCCCTATAATCCTTAAAGCGCCCTCTGTATGTAGTAAAATCCTGCTACAGTGATTTGCGCAGGATTGCCATTCAATCGACGGTGGGCAGTCGGCAAGCGTTTAAACATGATGCACCTTATCCAGGACATATAGAAGTTGATTTAGGCTGGCTGTGGCCATTTCAGGTGCGAATTAGGTCCGAATTTGTGATTAAATTCGGACCTGAAATGGACCAGAAGACGCACAGGTCCGTTGAGAGGTGGTCATACTCTCCCATCATGCAAATTTAATGCAGGGAAACCTGCATCCAATTTCACACAAGTGTGAACCCAGTCTTAATAAAACTGGAAAGTGCAAAATCTGGTGCAGCTCTACATAGACACCAATCAGCTTCCAGGTTTTATTGTCAAAGCTTAAGTGAACAAGCTAAAGTTAAAGCGGATTGGCTACCATGCACAGCTGCACCAGATTTTGCCCTCTCAAGTTGTAGTAAATCAACCCCATAGTGTGTTGTGGAAATTTTATGAAGATGTATTTAATATGTATTGTCATAGTGTTTCTTGTGAAAAAAATATGTATTGTCATAGTGTCGCCCAGTGTTAGTACTCCTGCAGGCCACTCTAAGGAGCTGACTGGGGCAGACTGATGCTGGTTGAGTCCTGTCTGGTAGTGGAAAACTTTCTGGGATTGGAGAGAGGTGTTTGCAGAGTGGGGACTTGTCCTTCAGCGAAAGGGCCCCTGTGCATAGCACAGAATGATCGTCTGGGGGGAATATGTTCGCTCTGCAAGGACATTATCAATTATAGGCGCATGTACGCTCTTGTCCCTACTGTGTTTGATCAGTACATGTCGAGATTCGTAGTGCACACCTGCAGATAGCCTCCCATCGACATGAAAGGTAGTATAATCTGGGTATGCATTGTTCTCTGGATAAGGATTCCTATCAGCGGTAATACAGGGGCCTTTGGGTTGTTATGGTCAGAGACAGAGTTCATTTTTGTTCATGCAATGCGGCAGCTTTTGTGGTTTAATTTGATTTTATTATTTGTAAAGCGCCAAATACAGTTTAAGAAGTGCGCCTAAGTGCTACACAGACAAAATACATATACTGACATTCAAAATAAACATAACAAATATCACGTACAGGATAAATTAGTGATAAATAACAACTGAGAAAGCATAAGAATCATCTAAACAAAGGAAGAAGAAATTAAAAGTTAAAGAAACAGAATAACAGTCCACATTTAAATAAGTAGCAACAAGTCAGGGCAGGCTAATCAGATGGTTAGTAGTAGATAGCACACGCCCTTATCCATATACATAGAAAAGTAAGTGAGTCTAATACCTTGCGAAAGTGTATTAGCAAATTAATTTGCTGCATACTCTCATGAAGATTATTCCATAGAAATACACCAAAGACTTGGAGAGTTTTTCCACCAGCTCCTGCAAAATTATATAGTTTAGGCATAAGGCGATTTTAATTTGCCGAACGTAAACATCTTGTGGGAGTATAGTGGGAAACTATAATGGATAGATAGATTGGACCTTGACTCCAGTATGCCTTAAAAGCAAGGCAGAGGGCCTTAAATTTGGCCCTTTTGGCAATAGGTAGCCAGTAAAGCTCTCGAAGAGAGCTTGTAACATGTTCTCTGTAATTTAGTCCTTTGATAAGGTGGGCGGCATGATTTTGAACTAACTGCAGCTTAGCAATCCATTTCTTTGGGAGATTTAATAGAAAAAAAACATTTGAATAATCCAACCTGGAAAGTATGAATGCTTGTACAATTTTTTTCCCAATTCACTTCGGAAAACAGATTTTTTAGCCTCAGAAGAAAATATAGATAGTAGCTTGCATTTTTCACGATATTTAAGACATGTGGTATGAATGTGAGTCGAACCAGACCCCTAAGTTCTTTATCTTTTTGTTTAGTTAAGCAACATGGCTTCCAGGTAAAGACATACACCCTGTATCTGCTCAGACACACCCAAAGGACTCCTTTAGCCATTATTCATTGGTTGTTTGTATTAACTCATCCTGTTGAAAGGATTTCCTGTTAGGTCATTTCCTGTGTGGAGGTTACTTATTGTGAGGTCACTTCCCATGGAGGAAGCGATTGGCTGCTGGAGCCATAATTTCCTGTTTGTCCCTTGCTTTTGTGATTTGATGAATAAAAAGCCAGGCAAAATTGTCGCTGGGCAATCATGCTGATGGGGCTGAGAACGTGAGCTGTGGTGATGTCTGTTTACTTGGGGATATACAGGAAATAAAGTGCTAGGTAAGATGCATTATATCATTAGACAAAATGTGTGCTTATTAGCACAGGAGATATGGTGTGCGCTCTGCTTACAGCCTTATATCCACAACAAATTACAAACTCTCTAAATCTTCTGAGCAACAGATGAGGCATGTGTACAGTAAAGACTTTACACTTTCTCCGTAGAAAACAAATTGTTGAAATTAAAAAGATAAGCCAGTGATCCAACTCATTTGAAGGACATCTAGAGTTTGTTTTTTATTTGTTTAGGTATATAGATAAAAGACAAAAACTTAATATAAACTTCTCGTTAGCTGTCCATGAACTGTCTTTCTACCTCTCATCAGATTATTCATTGACTGGGGCTCGCTACCTCTCATTAGACTGTCCATAGGCTGACTCTTTCTTCATCTCATCAGACTGGCCGTGGACTGACTCTTTCTAACTTATCAGATGGTCCATTGACAAGCTTTATATACCTATGACCAGTCTGTCCATGGATTGTCTCTCTCTACCTCTTGTCAGATTGTCCATAGACTGGCTCTTTCTTCATCTCAGCAGACTGACCATGGACTGACTTTCTCTACCTCATCATGATGGTCATTGGACAAGCTATATATACCTCCCAACAGTATGTCCATGGACTGTTTCTGTTTACCTCTCTTCAGACTGGTGGACATGGACTGTCTCTGTCTACCTCTCTTCAGACTGGACATGGACTGGCTCTTGGTGCCTTTCTTCAGACTGGCTATGGACTGACTCTCTACCTTTAATGAGAGACTAGCTCTCTTTACTTATCATCAGATACTTCATGGACAAGCTTGCTCTACCTCTCATCGAACTATGGGCTAGCTCTCTACTTGAATGAATGAAAAACGTATATAGCGCTGCACATGCAAACTGAATCGCCTCAAGGCGCTTGGTATCCATTTCCTTCTCATTTTGGCCTTCAGAATAGGTGCATCTTGAGTTTTTTTTTCTGTAGGCCAGGTGATTCATTTTCGTTCAGATATTGGTTGGTAATGCGTTCCACAGCCAGGGTCCTTGGACTGCAAATCTCCGTTCTCCTTTTGTCTTATAACGGGCCTTGGGGTTTTTAAGTATAATTTGGTTAGTTGACCCGAGAACGCGATTGGTGTTCTGGTATTTAATTTTCTCACACAGATATTGGGGTTTGATTCTTTGAACACATGTGTGCGTCAGGCAGAGGGCCCTAAATGTGATCCGGTCCTTCACGGGCAACCAGTGAAGGGACCCGAGGGAGTGATTGATTGCCAGGGTTTTTTCCCTGTTATCAGTCTTGCCGCCATATTCTGGACGATTTGTAGACGAGCAACCTGGTATTTTGGAAGACCTAGATACAGGGCATTTGCATAGTTCAGCCTGGAGTTGATTGTTGTCCCCACGACTACTGCTGTGTCCTCTTTTGGGATGAAGGGAACGAGTCTGTAGCAGGCGCAGCAGATGGTGAGATCCGCTAACTACTGAGCCTATTTGTGCATCCATTGTCATTTCGGGGTCAAAGGTGACTCCGAGGCCTTTGACTTTGGTGCTGGGGGTAATGATTTGTCCCAAAATGGGCGGGGGCGTCCATGACGCCGTAGCTGGTCTCTTGCGATTAGCCTGGAACAGCAGAAGTTCTGTTTTTGTTCCATTAAGTTTAAGGTAACTCTCCGTCATCCAATTTTCTATCAAAGTGAGGCATTTTTATAGCCCAAGAGCATGATCCTTTTTACTGCTGTTTAAGGACTTGCTCTTTCTGTCTGTTATCTGACTCTTCATAGACTGGATCTTTCTAACTACACTGTCTGTCCATAGACTGGATCTTTCTAACTACTCTGTCTGTCCATAGACTGGATCTCTCTACCTCTCATTAGATTGTTCATGGTCTGGCTCTCTCTATCTAGAAAAACCCCAGCAGAGCATGCTCCAATTTGCTACAGCAGAGGAAAAAATCCTTCCCAATCCCCACAGAGGCAATCAGATTTTTCCTGGATCAACTTTACCTATAAGTGTTAGTATTCAGTTTATATTATGTACATTTAGGAACGAATCCAGACCTTTCTTAAAGAAATCTACTGAGCTGACCAGAACCACCTCTGGAGGGAGTCTATTCCACATTTTTACAACTCTTACTGTAAAGCAGGGGTGCCTAACCAGTGGCCCATGTGGCCCTCGGAGCCCTCTGATGTGGCCCACGACCTCCTGTTTTGGGATGGTATAGAAGAAGAAGTTATTAAAGGTCAGTTTATTACTAAAATCACAGTGTATATATGGGAATATCTGTTCTGCAGTAGTTACTGGGCTGCTTTCAAACTGACCCGCAGATGCAGAGCAGCACTGAGCCATACACATTCTGAAAATGCACCCAACATGCAGAATATAATAGAAGTCTATTGCAAAGTGCAGGAAAGCCAAAGGTACACTGTGTTGGTGAATCACAGCGCATCAGTGTGAAAGCAGCCTTTGGCCCCTTTTGCATGGTCAGTCCGACCCAATTGGACCCTCCATTCACCTCTAAGGAGTGGCAGATGTAAAACGGCATGTGTTCTACCTCCAATCTGATCCGCTTAAAAAAAAAAAAAGAGTATAGTGGGCTGTGTTTGTGTCAGCTCTGCATATGCAGAGCAGACATGGACCTGCCATACGCCTGCTCCGTTTATTGTGGCCAATGACCGGTTACCAAGTTGCTTTAGTGGCCCTCGTGCTTCAAAAGGTTGGGCACCCCTGCTGTAAAGAAACCTTTCCGTATTTGGAGATGAAATCTCTTTTCCTCTAGACGTAAAGAGTGCCCCTGTGTCCTCTGTGTCCTCTGTGTTGAGCGTAAAGTGAATAACTCAACACAAAGTTCACTATTTGTACATGTGGATCATATCCCCCTTAATCTCCTCTTTGAGAGAGAGAATAAATTCAGTTCCTCTAATCTTTCCTCATAGCTGAGCTCCTCCATGCCTCTTATCAGTTTGGTTGCCCTTCTCTGCACTTTCTACAGTTCCCCGATATCCTTTTTGAGAACTGGTGCCCAAAACTGAACTGCATATTCCAGAGGAGGTCTTACTAATGATTTGAACAGACTGTCTCTGTCTACCTCTCTTCAGACTGGACATGGACTGGCTCTCTCTACATTTCATGAGAAACTCTATGTACTAGCTCTTATTACTTTTCATCAGATACTCCATGGAAAAGCGCACTCTACCTCTCATCAAACTGTCTACGGGCCTAGCCCTCTACTTCTCATCAGTCTGTCCAAGAACTTTCTCTTTCTGTCTGTCATCTGACTCTTCATGGACTGGGTCTTTTTAACTCTCCTCAGACTGTCCATAGACTGAATCTCTCTACCTCTCATTAGATTTTTCATGGTCTGGCGCTCTCTTTACCTCTCACTTGACTTTCCATGTATTGGTCCTCTTTACTTCTCATTAGTCTGTCCAAGAACTTTCTCTTTCTGTCTGTCATCTGACTCTTCATGGATTGGGTCTCCCTACCTCTCCTCCATCTGTCCATAGACTGGATCTCTCTACCTCTAATCAGATAGTCCGGGAATTGGGCCCTCTTTCTACTGTACATTAGATTGTTCATGGACTTACTCTCTACCTCTCCTCGGACAGTGAAAGGACTGGCTTTCTATGCCTCTCATCAGGCTGGCAAAGGCCTAGCTCTCAATGGACTGGCTGTCTTTACTCTCATCTGCCGATCCATAAATTGGCTCTCCTTATCTCTTATCAAGGCATCCACATGTAAACAAGAAGCATCATAAATCAAATTAGTAAATAAACAGACAAGCCAGCAAGGGGCCATTAGCAGGGTGCCGATGTTTCACAGGTTTATATCTAATTTTCACCTTGTCAAAATAATATTTTTTTCCCTGCAGTTCCTGATGAGTCACATCTCTATGCTCCTCCGATGCTAATAGCACATTTATGTATGCATTTTACATAAATTATACAAATGACATTAGAATTAAACCCATCTGTAAAAAATAAATGCACTGCTCCATTTCACACGTCTCCTCTTTCATACATAATACACTGGTAATTGTTTCATATTGCTTATTGCGTCTAGTGCTCTATTGTTCTTTACAGGTAATTATGTCTGTTTGCTTCACTGTAAAATTCTGCTCTTGGGTTAAAAAAAAGTTCATTGTGCTCTACATGTCATGGGGCCATTGGAGAATTTGAAGTGTTGAGGAAAAAATGCCCCAAAGTGTCCTTCATGATGCTGTAAAGAAGGGGATCTGATAAATAGAACTAATATAGGTGTGCCACATGCCAAGGAAAGTATCAAAGTGGGACTTTGAGAGCACTACCACACAAATAGTATGAAAACTACATAAAGTATTTATTGAAAAAACACATAAATATTACACATAAACGTGGATACAGTGTATATATAAGGAATTGCAATGGAGAATATAATTTCCTGTAGCCCGACGTGTTTCGGAAAAAGTGTTCTCCTTCATCAGGGTTATAACAGAATTTCATATCTATAAGAGATGCAAGGTAATCAGTGGACAATTTGTACAGCAGTATACCTTTATATAAAGTATACTGATGTACAAATTGTCCACTGATTACCTTGCATCTCTTATAGATATGAAATTCTGTTATAACCCTGATGAAGAAGAACACTTTTTCAGACTGGATATGAGACCCAGTCCATGAAGAGTCAGATGACAGACAGAAAGAGAGAGTCCTTGGACAGACTGATGAGAAGTAGAGAGCTAGCCCATAGACAGTTTTAAAGGAGAGTTAGAGCGAGTATGGAGTATCTGACGAGAATTAAAGAGAGCTAGTCCATAGAGCTGCTCATGAAAGGTAGAGAGAGCCAGTCCATATCCAGTCTGAAGAGATGGAGAATATAATTTCCTGTAGCCCGACGTGTTTTGGAAAAAGTGTACTTCATCAGGGTTTTAACAGAATTTCATGTCTATAAGAGATGCAAGGTAATCAGTGGACAATTTGTACATCAGTATACCTTTATATAAGGTATACTGATGTACAAATTGTCCACCGATTACTTTGCATCTCTTATATATATGAAACTCCCCCAATGACACTGGCAGGGAAGGGGTTAACTACTAGGGGGCGAGGAAGGGGTTAAGTGTGTCCTAGGGAGTGATTCTAACTGTGAGGGGGCTGTGCTACAAGTTTACAGAAACATGGATCACTGCTCCTGATCACAGGGAGCAGTAGATGACTGTCATGTCACTAGGCAGAACAGGGAAATGCCTTGTTTAAAAAGGCATCTCCCCGTTCTGCCTCTCCGTGACACGATTGCGGGCCGCCAGCGAACATAGAGTTTGTGGGGCCCGTGGCCACGGTCACAGAGAGTACGGAGGGTGCACACAGAAAGTGCTGCCTCAGAATGACCACCACAGTGGCAGAAAAAACACGAGAACATAACACTGAGAAGGGGCTCCTAAAATGACATATGGGTGTAATGGGTAAACAATGGACTGACTAGCAGTGATTCTGAAAGCCCAAAAAGCACAGAGGACAGTGTGTCCATTAAAACAGTCTAAGTTTATTGAAGACACAGTTAAAAACCAAATTGAAGTGAACGGTTATTACCAGTAGATAACCAGCCCCATACCACAGGCATGCAGGATATGCCAGGGACCCGGGTTACCAATGTGGTCCGTGAGATCCATGTTGGAATGCTCTCGCCAGCCGCAGCAAGTAGGCGGAGGGATCCACATCACCGAAAGTGGCTTCACCAGATGGCGGACACTCAGACTGGGACACACCATGGAATCACGCCGGTTGCCAGTGTTAGGAGCGCCTTGTTAGTGTTATGTTCTCATATCATTAAAACCTCCCATTGAGGAAATTTGCATTTAATTCCTGTCCTGAACACATATTTGAAAGTAGGAATAACATTTCTACAAAATTAGGGCAAATTCACTTATTGACTATTGTCACTGAAACGGGCTCTCCCGTCGGAGGATTACTTCTGTATTCCCATTCAGGTGACAGATGCAAAATTTGGGATTTTTTTTTATCACTTTATGTCCTCCTGACAATGGTCAACAAGACAAATATAGAAGATGGATCCCAGAGGTTCTAATCTTACCTACTTTATCAAAGACTATAAAATGAAAATGATTAGCTTTAGACACTGTGTAAGTATGTTTTTAAAGCCTGGAGGGGCTTGTGAGCATCTAATGGGTGTGTCATGAGAGCCACGTACCTGAGGTGAGACCGAAGTAGTGGGGAGGCCTGTGCCGGTGCACCAAAAATCTTCAGAAAAACGTCAAAAGCTTTATTAAAGTGAACACATCACCACATGCCTGATGAAGGGGTCCTGCGTGGGCCTGAAATGTTGCAATTTACTGCTGGGATGTGATCACCTTAATACATTTTTCGTTGTTCACAAAAGGAAAAATAAACAACGAAAAACATTGTGTGGGATAATAGATTTTCACTGATTCAGGACTATATGAGCACACAAAACTTGTGTTAGTAACATATATATATTTTTTGCACAATTTCGAATTAAAATGATAAAAACAGTAGCATATTTGCACCTATATGTCGATAGGGGGGTGGCCCCTAAAGATGTACAATAATTACCACGCAATACACTGATCACTAGTGCTGCAAAGTATCCATAGATGGGGGTGCCACCATCCCTTCACACGGGGCTCGACATGTTTCACTTTTTTTAAAAGCAGATGGTACAAAAGTAAAGGTAAGAAATGCTACAAACACATCGGTTGGAAAGGGAGATTTATATCACCCAAACAGTATGCCTGTTAGGCAAGTGTAAGATCCATACAGCATCAACAGGTGCACCCAGGTTATACAGGGTATACTATATATGGCTATAAGCCTCAGCATAATCAGAGGCGATACCCCCCCACCCCTTACAGTCCACCTTGAAACTAATAGTTCTCATATATTTAAACCACTTGGGAATATTTATATACTGTATTTATTGGCATAAAACACGCACCCTAATTTTAAGAGCGAAGTTTCAGGGGGGAAATTTTTTTTTTTAAATAAGCAAATTTGAAGCAAATTAAGGGTCAGTGCCCATGAATGCCCATCTGCAGTCTGATCAATTCCCATCTGCAGCCTGATGACTGCCTTTAATGCAGGGGGAGCTTTCTGTAGCCAATGCCATCTGCTGACCAATAAAGCAGGGCTTCATTCTTCGATCGCCAGACACCACAAGGTAAAGGCTTACATTAACACCTGACTCAATGTTAATGCAAGCCTTTACCTTGTGGTGTCTGGTGATTTATGGATCTCCCATATTAATTTTCAGCTGTATTTTCTGTGTACCGCCTGAATTATATATATTCCCAGGTGGTTTGATTTATGGGAATTATTGGTTTAATGGTAGACTCTTACATCTAGGGAGGGGGGTCTACTTTGCCTACATTGAGGCTTATAGCCATATATAATTTGGGTGTACCTGTTGATACTGTATGGATCTATTACACTTGCCTAATATGGATGCTGTTTGTGTGATGTAAATCTCCCTTTGCTCCTGAAGAAGCAAAACTGCGTGAAACCTGTCAAGCCTTGTGTGAAGGTATGGCGGCATCTCCATCTATGGATACTTTGCAGCACTAGTGATCAATGTATTCCATGACTATTATTGTATTAATTTAGGGCAGGGGTGCCCAACCTTTTGAAGAGCGAGGGCCACTTAAGCGACTTGGTAACTGGTCGCGGCCACAATGAGCGGAGTGGGCGGATGCCACTCCTTAGAGGTAAATGGAGAGTCCAATTGGGTCAGACTGACCGTGTTAAAGGGGCCCATGGCTGCTTCTATTATATTCTGAAGGTTTGGTGCACTTTCAGAAAGCTCACCAAACTTGCAATTAATAATAGAAGTCTATGGCTCAGTGCAGGTAACCCACACCAGCACTGCTCTGCACCTGCGGATTCGTTTAAAAAGCAGCCGAGTAACCACCAGAGAACAGATATGCCCATATATACACTAAGATTTTAGTAATAAAATGACCTTTAACAACAGTATTCTATTCTATCCCAGAGCAGGAGGTCGAGGACCACATCAGAGGGCTCCATAGACCACATGTGGCTCCTGGGCCACTGATTGGGCACCCCTGCTTTAGGGGCAACAACCCCCATCAACATATAGGTGCAACTATGCTACTGTTTGTTTCTAATTGAAAATTGGTGTTTCTTTTTATTTTTTACTCATTCGAGTGTTGTGTACTAAAAAAATCTATTGAATGCAGTCCAAAACGTAGTATTTTTGTTTCATTTTCAGATGTTATTCTGAAGATCCATGGTGTACTTGCAATCAATGCTTTGACTTGTGTTGACACCAGTTCTCAGTTGATAGCACCAATTTTCTTCAAACCATTTCATAGAAATTTCCTGTTTTGGGCTACAAGTTATGGGTCCCCATAGCAAAATTTTGATAGGACCTCCTACATCCATACTGTCATTTATGTTAACACAAAGTACAAATATAGTGGGGAGAGGTAGCAGGAGAGCTGTCAGTGTACCTGTGACGGGAGTCACTTTGAGAGGGGGGCTTGTGGAAACCGGGTTACCTTGGAGAGCTCTGGAAGCTCCTTGTCCAGCTCCCCCACCCCCTCCTATGTGTAAGTCACCCCTATGTCTATTAGAGGCACAGGTTGACCGAGAACCCCAGTCTAACCTCAAGAATATATGAAGATAAAGTCTACCATTCTTCAGAGACCATTGCTAGATGCTTTGAGGTGGGGTGGGAGTTGCTATGTGTTTGTTAGAGACCAGATATGTGAACAGATGTTATAAGGGTTGTATAGGGTAAGGTGACCAGATATTTAAAATTAATCCGGGGACATATTTTTTTTTTAACTAGTAATGTCAACAATCAGCGACTCTCTGCCCATCGCCGCCCGCCTCACAGCCTCTCAAGTCTTACTCTTCGGACCCCGGCTACTACTGGATGGGGAGCGGAGGAAGATCACTCCGCCGGGGAAGGCAAGGAGATAGGCAGGTGGCTGGCCAGGATTTGAGCCAAGGCAGAAGAACATGCGAGTGGAGCTGAATGGGCATGCGCCCGAAACTAAAGAAATATTACCTCCTCTCCGACCAGCACATGAGCATCAGAAAGGGGCACAGATAATGGAAAAATACAACCCCCCTATGCTAGTAGGCATGGCGGAGCGGGGGGGTGTAATTAAATTGTTTTTATTTTAATTCTGCATTGACTGTCTTTGAAATTGCCCCTGCCCCCTATTAAATCCAATCTGGGGACAAAACCAGGGACAGACTTGGTCCGGGGACAGTGTCCTCAATCAGGGGACTGTCCCCTGAAAAGGGGATGTCTGGTCACCCTAGTATAGGGTTAATTTCAGTGTTGAGTGGGATGACCAGAAACTATGAAGGTAATATATCTACACAGGGTTCAAATGCAGCCTCGGCAGCGTCCATTAAATGCAGCCTCGGCAGCGCCCATCTAATGCAGCCTCACCAGCGCTCATCAATGAATGTTTGCTTGCTTCCATTCATTCGGGAGTTGGGACACAGACACAATTCTCCACTGCCGCTGCGCCTCTGACACTATATGCGAACGAAAAGCGAGCCACCCATCTGCTGATGCTGAGACTTAGTTGCTTGCTGCAGAGAGAAGAGAGTAAGAACACCAGTGGCCAGGCCCCCTAGGCAGCAATGCATCCTAGGTGGCCGCCTAGTTTGCCTACTGGTAGCACCGGCCCTGTATCTACACTACTAAAAGAGGTGATCAAATTCTGCACAGACTGCAAAGGGGATGAGTAACTAGTGATGCTGATTCTGAATTCTCCTTACAGCTGCTCTTTTAAATTGGATATGTCACAAAAGGTACAGGATCAGAGTCCCTAAAGTAGAATAATAGGCATAGTATGGTCCAGCTCAGACCAATGCAAATATTTATATACCACATCTATCTGATTTCCCTTTGCAACTGGAAATCACTAAAGTAAGGACCACTAATCCAGTGATCCCCAATAGCTTCTTGGGTCCTGCACTGAGGGGCCGACCTGATGCATTCTGAACACAGGAGGCTGGCTGCTCTGCACGGGCGCCATTCAGAGATGCTGTGAATGAATACAAAGCGTTCTCAGATTGGGCAAGGTGGAACAGTATGGGGCAGGGATGTCATCATCATGACATATACACAGATTTTCTATGTTTAAATTGCCTCAATAGTCCCTGAAATGGGGGCCCCCTTCACCCCCAGTTCTCATAGCAGCTGCATGAGCTGCTATAGCTATTGTTACCCCACTGGATAGAACTGAAGAATAGATGTATGGGCTTTGGAGGGAAGTGTTGATCCATGGTGTGCTGGCGAATATGTTCACTTAAACATAGGAGGGGCTGGGAGAGCTGGACAAGGAGCTTTCAGTGCTCTCCAAGTTAACCTGGGTTCCACAAGCCCCCGCCCGAAGTGACTCGTGTCACAACTTTCCCCTGGCAGCTATTTTAGCGATCCCCCAATAGCTTTCTTGGGTCCTGTGCAGAGGGGCTGACCTGATGCATTTTGAACACAGGAGGCTGTCTGCTCTGCACGGGCACCATTCAGAAATGCTGTGAATGAATACAAAGCGTTCTCAGATTGGGCAAGATGGAAGAGTGGGGGGCAGGGATGTCATCATCATGACATATACACAGATTTTCTATGTTTAAATTGCCTCAATAGTCCCTGAAATGGGGGCCCCCTTCACCCCCAGTTCCCATAGCAGCTGCATGAGCTGCTATAGCTATTGTTACCCCACTGGATAGAACTGAAGAATAGATGTATGGTCTTTGGAGGGAAGTGTTGATCCATGGTGTGCTGACGAATATGTTCACTTACACATAGAAGGGGCTGGGAGAGCTGGACAAGGAGCTTCCAGTGCTCTCCAAGTTTAACCTGGATTCCACAACCCCCCGCCCAAAGTGACTCCCGTCACAACTTTCCCCTGGCAGCTGGAAATCACTGAAGTAAGGACCACTAATCCAGCGATTCCCTAATAGCTTCTTGGGTCCTGTGCAGAGGGGCCGACCTGATGCATTGTGAACACAGGAGGCTGGCTGCTCGACATGGGCGCCATTCAGAAATGCTGTGAATGAATACAAAGCGTTCTCAGATTGGTCAAGGTGGAAGGGTGGGAGCGGTGATGTCATCATCATGACATTTACACAGATTTTCTATGTTTAAATTGCCTCAATAGTCCCTGAAATGGGGGCCCCCTTCACCCCCCAGATCCCATAGCAGCTGCATGAGCTGCTATAGCTATTGTTACACCACTGGATAAAACGGAAGAATAGATGTATGGTCTGTGATCTGCAAGTATTCATAGCAGGCTAAAAAAGGGGGCTAATCTAATGAGTAGAAGACCTCAGCAGTGGGTATACTCAAAGCAAAATATGATAACCAAATGCAGCCAGAAACATTTTGAAAAGCGGGCAGGGGCATAAATACATGGATAAAAAAAAGATGGGGCGTAATTAAACGTTAATAATAAACGATGAAGCAAATATGCTACAAGAAGAGAATGTGGCAAGGGTGAATTCGGGACTCATTAACCCTTTGCAGAGCAGGACACGGCCAGCTGGCTCACCCTCCCCGTCAGCGATCGTTACCTGGGATTAATATTCCGTTGGTGGGTGAGCACGTCTAATAATGGCACAGCAAGAAGTAGGCTGCATCTGTTATGGATTTATGTACAAATTTAGCTCCTCACACCTCTGACACCCAAGATGTCTCCACTTAAAAATACTTGCTGGCACAGCGTACTTTGCGCCACCACTTCCTGATACAATATTGCCACCACTCTCCTGTTCCCCGCATCATTTCCTTTATGTTTATATATTTCTACTTCATTAGTGCTGTCTGAAGGGTGATTAGATCCTTCAAACATTTTACAGAGGTTAAACGTTGATTAAGATTTAATTATTACTGTAAATAGCATAGTATGACATATGGTGCAAAACCTGACATATGTGCATTTGAATAAATGAAGTGCGATTTCCCATGATGCTCCAGTAGCTGTTTAACAGCTTTGCTGAAGGGTTATGTCGCACCTCATGTCTATCTCGCTTTCATGTTATATTTTGTTGGTTTTTGCAGCTCAAAACTAAGATTTTTTTTTTTCCTGTTGTGTTTTTTTTTTTAGCGTGTGTTGTGTTTGTGTGTTTTTTTTTTCTTTCCAACATTGAATATTTTAAATACCTAAATTGTTTGCTACTATGTTATCCTAATTTGTTAAACTAGGTTAAACATATTTAAGGTTCTAGATTTAGATTCTCTTTTTTTGGCTTTTTGAGAAAGGGGGCGATTTGATTTTCTACGCACAAGATTTCGCTAATTTATTTTTCTTTGCATGTTTTTTGTCAGCATCGGAATGGAATATGCTATGGCTAATGAACTTGGCTGAACCTTTTGTTAATGAAATTGGAAGACCCGACAAACACCTTTTTACTTCAAGGAGCGTGGTGGCTTAGTGAATAGCTTTGCAACGCAGATTGTATATTCTTTCTGTGTTGTGCGTGGGTTTTGGATCAGTGATCCACGTTTCTCCCAAGTCCTAATTATTAAAGTAACACTAAAGGTTCACTTTTCTTTTAAATAACAAACATTTCATACTTAGTTTTGCACAGAGTGGTCCCCGATCGTCCTCTTTTGGGGGTCCTACGGTGGCACTTGTGGCTCCTCCCCGCTAGAGCTAACCCCCCTGGGAAGCTTTATCCCAAGGGGGATAGCTTGCGGGGGCACTCCCGTTTCATTCAATCGGCACCCATAGCCGCCAATTGTATGACTCAGGCCCGCCCCCGGCAGCCACGTCATTGGATTTGATTAACAGCAGCGGGAGCCAATGGCTGCTCTGCTATCAATCTCTCCAATGAAGAGCCGAAAGAACGTGTTGGGGTTTCTCCTATGTTTCCCCCATATATGTATTTCAATCTCGTAATGGGTGAAGATTTGTCAAGATGTTAGCGAGTTCAAGCAAGGTATATGGATCAGCATTTCTAGTTTGGGTGAAATGCATGGAGGTGCGGGAAAGAAAGGCTATTGGTTAAGATGCCAAGAATGTGCATGGTAATCGAGGCCCACGAGGATCGATATAGAGGCAGGCACTCGGTGGACTGGTATGGCCAGATTCAGGTAGATTTACGACGGTGTATCAGTAGATACGGCGTCGTAACTCAGAATCTGCGTCGTCGTATCTTTAAACGTATTCTCAAAGTGATATACGCCTAAATGTTGCTAAGATACGACCGGCGTAAGTCTCCTACGCCGTCTTATCTTAACTGCCTATTTATGCTGGCCGCTAGGGGCGTGTACGCTGATTTACGCCTAGAATATGTAAATCAGCAAGATATGCCTATTCACGAACGTACGCCCGGCCGTCGCAATACAGATATGCCGTTTACGTATGCGTTTTCAGGCGTAAAGACATTCCAACAAAAAGATGGTGCAGCCAATGTTAGGTATGGACGTCGGGGGCCGCGTGGAATTTTATAAATTTTACGTTGTTTGCGTAACTCGTCCGTGAATGGGGCTGGACGTAAATTACGTTCACGTTGAAACCAAGGAGTCATAGCGGCATCATTTGGAGCATGCGCACTGGGATACGTCCACGGACGGCGCATGCGCCGTTAGTAAAAAACTATTACGTGGGGTCACACTTAATTTGAATAAAACACGCCCACATCAAACACATTTGAATTCGGCGGACTTACGCCGGCCCATTTACGCTACGCCGCCGTAACTTAGCTTGGTGAATTCAGCACTTGCCTCTCTAATTTACGGCGGTGTAGCGTATCTGAGATACGTTACGCCCGCATAAAATTACGCCACTCTACGTGAATCTAGCCAGTAGTGTCTCTGAGGCCATGTATCCCTGTGGAGCTATAGGCTCCTGGCTGCACAGCTGGATAATGTCATGTCAGTGTTACCTCCTGGATTTTTTTATCATATACCCTGTTCATGATAGCTTTGCACAACTATCATTAGACATCATGATGTAGCGCCATACTTTTTCTGTACGTCCGAGCCCTCTAGAGTCCCATGCTTACAGCTATCCAAATCTTTGCGGCTTTCCAAATTGTTTCAAATTAGTGGCGGTGTTAAGTTTTACAGCGGAAAATGTCTCATGTCCCGTACAAAAGATTGGATTTTCTGTTTGAAAAATCTTGGATGGTTGGTCATACAAAATTTCTCTGATCTTTCGACCGTCAAGAACACAGTGACGTACAGCACTACGACGAGCCGAGAAAATTAAGTTCAATGCTTCCGTGAATGCATCGAAGTGTTTCCAAGCATGTGTCGGAATTTTTACAGACGATCGAAATTTCTGATCATATTTTTTTTCTGTCGGAAAATTTGAGATCCAGTTCTCAAATTTTTGTTGGCGAAAATTCCAAACACTGCACTCTGTACATAATGCACTTCTGAGCTCTGCACTCTGTATATAACGCACTCCTGAACTCTGCACTCTGTACATAACGCACTCCTGAACTCTGCACTCTGTACGTAACGTGCTCCTGAACTCTGTACGTAACGTGCTCCTGAACTCTGTACGTAACGCACTCCTGAACTCTTCACTCTGTACGTAACGCACTCCTGAACTCTGCACTCTGTACATAACGCACTCCTGAACTCTGCACTCTGTACGTAACGTGCTCCTGAACTCTGTACGTAACGTGCTCCTGAACTCTGTACGTAACGCACTCCTGAACTCTTCACTCTGTACGTAACGCACTCCTAAACTCTGCACTCTGTACGTAATGCACTCCTGAACTCTGCACTCTGTACGTAATGCACTCCTGAACTCTGCAGTCTGTACGTAATGCACTCCTGAACTCTGCACTCTGTACGTAATGCACTTCTGAACTCTGCACTCAATGCATTTTTGCACTCCTTACAAAGTGCACCCCTAAAAAGAATAGATACAACTGGCCCTTTCAGGGCAACTATTCTGTTGATGTGGTTTGCAGTGAATTGAGTTTGGCACCCCTGCTCTAGATGATAATGTGAAAGATCCTTGTACATGGGGCTTTATTTACCAACCTTGTTGAAAGCCTTCTATTTACAAGTAAAGGGGAACAGCATCTAATAGAGAGAAAATATTAATTGTGTCTTGAAAGGTAATTAAAAAAAAATCACTTTCGTAATGCTTGAACCGTAGACTCTCGGCAGCCCGCCGCTTTAGCGCTCTTTTCCCATGTTCAATTACCAGCACAGCGTCTCCACCTGACATCTATAATTGAGACGATGATGTCTATAACATATGTTTACATTTATGGATCACTAAACAGATTTGGTAACTTCCTACACTCTTTCCTGCATTATGGCGAGAGATAATAATCAGAAGTAAATGCAACACATTATGGCACCCACTATCAAAACATTTCAAAATATTAATTTATGAAGCATCGGCAAATGATGTAACTCATCAGGGTTTGTGGTCTTTATATTATAACGTCAGCCTTCCATCGAACACACATATAGAAATTCAGTTCATCGCCTGCTGAGTGAGAATTCTCATTGTCTTCTAAGGACCGTCCGGTGACCACACCGCATAAGATGGACATACCATGGTTGGAGGAGAGGTTCAGTGGTCACAGTTGGTATTTTTAATGGTCTGCCCATTGTTTATTTCCCGTATGAGTATAGTGATGGCATTATGTAACATTTAATGGAATACTTTGAACTTTTTACATAACTTCACACATTCCCCCAAAAACTTGGGTACTGTTGTTGCATCGCATTCAAAGACATTAAAGTTTATTTGAGGGTAACATTTTTTTGTTTGTTTTGGGTAGAGTGGTGAGGGGTTAGAAGTCCTATGAAGTTCTGTGTATTAGTCCTCTTTGGTTAAATTCGACCATTGGGTATGATTTACTAAAACTGGAGATTTCAAAATCTGGTGCATGGTAGCCAATCAGCTTCTAAAGCCTCGTACACACGATACGATTGTTGGCCAACCGAGTGTCAAATTTTTGTCAAAAAAGGCGCGTGCCAGGATCTTGTCTTGCATACTAACGTTACACAATTGTCGTGCCACAAACAGACGTAATGACGTACTACGAGGAATTTTTAGCTCTTGAGCGTGGCTCTCTTTGGGCCCCTTCTGCTAATTTCGTGTTTGGTGAGCATTGATTCCAAGCATGCGTTTTTGTACTTTTGACTGTTGTGAGTGATTTGTGTACTGACCATATGAAAATCTGACGTCAAACCGTTGTCCAGCAAAAATTTACTAGCCTGTCATCTAATTTCGTTGGCCGAAAATTGGGCAACAATTGTCAAAAGGAGCTTACTAATAAGACAATCCCCTGCCAACAATCGAACTGTGGGTACAAGGCTTAACTTCAGCTTGTTAAATTAAAGGAACACTAAAGGTTCTCGTTTAAAAAAAATAAAAAATACAAACATGTAATACTTACCTACACCGTTTTGCACACAGCGGCCCCAAACCTGGTCTTCTGGGCGGCTGTCTCGGCTCCTCCCCGTAAGAACTAACCCCCTTCATGGGAGCTCTCTCCCGTGGGGGTTTGTTAGTAAAAGACGATTCGCGCTTTTCTGTCTGTAACAGCGTGATGAATGTGCTTACTCCATTATGAACGGTAGTTTTACCAGAACGAGCGCTCCCATCTCATAACTTGCTTCTGAGCATGCACAGGTTTAAAACATTGTTTTAGCCCACACACGATCATTTTTTACAACCCGAAAAATTATATTGTTTAAAACAATGTTAAAAAATGCAGCATGTTCGAATTTTTTTTGTCGTTTTTCAGAACCTGAAAAACTATCTGAAGCCCGTGCAAATGTTCGTGTGTATGCTCCCGTGATACAGCCGGTGATTATAGCCGCTGACGGTATCACTCGGCCCCACCCCCGCGCCGCGTCATTGGATGTGATTGACTGCAGCGCGAGCCAATGGCTGCGCTGCTTTCAATCCATCCAATCTAGCCAATCAAAGGCCAGACTGAGTGGCGAGCACTGCAGGTGAACAGGCTCATAGGATGCATTAAGGTGAAAAAAAAAGAACTTTTACAACCCCTTGAATCTTTGACAAAAAAAAATGGAAGCTGATTGGCTTCTTTGCAGAGCTGCACCAGATTTTCAACTCTCCAGTTTTAGTAAATCAACCCTATTTGTCCTGGTGAGTTGAGGTGAAATTTTCAAATGGGGGCATCTCTTCTGGTGACAAGAGGGCATTTAGCTTGTTCAGACTGGTGAGATTTGTCATGTGATTCGACCATTCCAAACCAAATGACAAGTCACACCCCACTGACGGCAATGGGAACGTTCAAATTGCCGCTACTTGTGTCGAAGGAACTTTGAAAAAGTTTCATGCATTCCTCCAGTAATATAAAACCTTTATGCCAAAAGGAAAAAAATGTTTGCTGTAACCTTTATATAAAGTAACAGCTGATGTTTGGCTTCAATTTGTTGGTGTCTATAAATCTGATCTGTACATCTAAAGCCCCTTTCACATTGAAGAACCAATCAGATCATTGACCGGATTAGGTCACGTACACACGATAGGACCAAACTGTTGACCAAACTGTTGAGACTGGTAGGTCGGACCATTTTCATCGGACCACCGCTGAAGTGGTCTGTTGGTCTGATGTGCGTACACACCATCAGTCCAAAATCCCCTCGGACCAGAACGCGGTGATGTAAAACACGACGACGTGATGAAAAAACGAAGTTCAATGCTTCCAAGCATGCGTCGACTTGATTCTGAGCATGCGCGGGTTTTTGGTCCAATGCTTTTCTGTACTAACCATCGTTTTGGTCCGGCGGTCAGGTGTCCGTTGGACAGATTTTAAAGCAAGTTTTAAAACTTTGGTCCAATGGACAGCGGTCCGATGGGCCGTACACACGATCAATTTGTCCTCCATTTTAATCCGTTTTTTTTAAGCAGACCAGATCAGATGGGAGGTAGGCGGGTGTAAACAGACACAAGTCTAATTACACCTGCTGGTCCAAAGGGGTAAATAGAGCATATGATCTGGTTTACCTGAAAACCTGACAGGCGAACCTGATCGGGTGGTCCATGTTTCCTTATAGACCAGCAGGTGTAAACAGACTTGTGTCCATTTACACCCGCCTACCTCCAATCCAATCTGGTCCGCTAAAAACAAATGGATCTGATTGGAGGGCAATCCGTTTTTACCTAGCAGCCCGTAGAACAGAGCGGGCTGTCTTTGTCCACTCAGCTTAAATTGACCGGATATGGACCTGACCGTTCTGCTCTGATCAAATCGAAGTCCACCCTATCTGAAAAGAGCCTAACACTCCCATCAGGGCAATCTTAATAGCATCATGGGCCTCTGGGCAAGGTAATGCTCTGGGGCCCCTACAATGATGACAGTACAGGTAAACAGACATCAAGGGCCAGATTCAGGTAGAGTTAGGCTGGAGTATCCATTGATCCGCCAGCCTAACTGTCACTTTAAGCCGGCGTTTTTGTTTTCTGTAACCAGAAAACAAGAAACGCCGGGTTGGAGTTCCGATGCGATCGGCGCAATTGAATTTTGCCATCGCATCGTTACTTCAACTTAAAAATGGCGCCGGGGGCGTTCCCGCTGATTAACGCTGAAAAAATATGTTAATCAGCGGGAGTCGGAAATTCACGATCTTTTTCGGGCGCGACGCAGTGACTTTACGACGTTTCCGGAAGCGATAGGCAACGTAAAGATAAAGCAGCCCCCTAGTGGAGTATCCTATGTTAAGTATAGGCGTCGTCATTGCATCGAAAAAAATTATAATCGCGTCGCTTGCGTAAAACGTCCATGAATGGGGATTTGATGTCATTGACGTTCACTGACAGAATTTGGAGCATGCGCACTGGGATGCATTGACACTCGACGCATGCGCAGTACGTTCGCCGCGGGATCGCGCATAGTTTAAATAATACACGCCCCGTACCCGCCCAATTTGAATTCCGCCGGCTCATTTGCGATGCGCTGCCGCAACTTTAGGAGCAAGTGCTTCATGAATAACAGCACTTGCTCCTAAAATTTCGCCAGAGTAACGTAAATGAGAAGCGTTACTCCAGAGCAAAGATGCTCCCATCTACCTGAATCTGGCCCCAAGTAGGTAGGAGGCAGACTTCCTCCCCTGTGTATTTATAACTCTCCGTGCCATCACGGGGCTCCCAATTTCGTGCAGATGGGGCCCCTGAGCAGTGCCCAGGTGTGCCCTCTCATTAAGATGACTCCCGTCATTTAAAATGATCATGTGTGGGCTTCACATGATTTTTCATGTTCTGAAAAATGACAAAAAAAAATAAAAACTTGCTGCATTTTTTAGCGTTGTTTTAAACAATGTCGTTTTTCAGGTTGTAAAGAATGATCGTGTGTGGGCTAAAACTACATAAAAAAACAGCGCCTGCTCAGAAGCAAGTTATGAGACGGGAGCGCTCGTTCTGGTAAAACTACCATTCATATTGGAGTAAGCACATTCATCACGCTGTAACAGACAGAAAAGCACAAATCGTCTTTTACTAACAAGGAATCAGCTAAAGCAGCCCAAAGGCGAATAGAACTACCCCTTTAGAGTGCCGTGGTTGTACGTGTTGTACGACACTGCGCTTTGCTAGAGCATTTTTTAAAAACGATGGTGTGTGGGCAACTTCATTCATCAGAACAGGTACCCACATGGGCCGCGACAATACAAGGTAGTAGACAATGAACAGAGTAGGGAGACATTGGTACATATACAGAGTCACGACAAAGCATAAATTCCTAGAACCTCAGGGACATTATCACAATCCAAGCATGTATACATGGTATAAAACTATCGCCACATAATGTTTCCCCGGTGTAGCTTACATGTGTCCTGATGTTGGCCAAAGCGTAACGTCTCCTAAAAAAAAAAAAAAAAAAAAAAAAAATAAGAGGTCTCCCAGGCCCTCCCAACTAGGGGAGGCCGGGACTGTGTCATCATAACGGTGCGACATATGGCCGCCGCCCCATGGGCACCGCCCTGTCTTTTCCATTTTCTCAGTGGGGAAGGAACATCCAGGCAGGGCTTGCCTGAAACTCAGAACCTAAAGCGGGGAGTAAGTGGAGATAAACCAAAAATAGAAGGGGTCGGAAAAAAAGAAATAGGGGGGTGAAGTGAGGGGTAGAGAGGATGAAGGTAGGACAAAGGCAACATCGTTTTTAATGATGAAGTTGGGAAAATTGTTTTTGTTTTTTTTTAATGCTGAAAAATGATCGTGTGTACGCGCCATTAGAAACGCCCTAGATTTGCATATAATGCTATCTATATTATTATTATACACAATTTATATAGTGCCAACAGTTTATGCAGCACTTTACAATGTAGAGGGGGGCAGCACAATTACAGTACAGGTCAAAACAGAAGGTACAGGAGGGCCCTGCTTGTAGAACATAAATTCTAAAGGAAGGGGGTGGTACAAAAGGTAATGGCTGCAGAGAATGATCAGATGGGGGTGGCTCGGGGACAGTTGTTAGGTGATTAAATTAGTTTTTTAGGGATCTCCTAAAGGTGGACAGGGTAGGGGCTGATCGGACATACGGGGGCAGGGAGTTCCAGAGGATGGGAGAGGCTCTGAAGAAGTCCTGATATCTCTGGCGTTTTGTCTGAAAATTTGAGAACCAGCTCTCAAATTTTTGTTGTCGGAAATTCCGATAGCAAATGTCCGATGGAGCCTACACACTGTCGGAATTTCCGACCAAAAGCTCCCATCGAACATTTGTTTCGGAAATTCCGAGCGTGTGTACATGGCATATGATCTGTTCTTGTATACTAACAAATTTTGTGTTGCACTTGTTCTGCAAAGTTTTACATGTACATTATGCTTTCTCATCGTTGCCTAACGGTAACTTTTCTCTTTGAATCCTTCACAGATTGAGACCTCTCAACTAGAGCCAGAGATCGCAAAGAACACCACCTGCCTCACGGTGGTCTACAACAAAGGATTGTAAGCCAAAATCCATCACCTCATCACGGAGCAGCGAGGAAGAGCCCCCTAGTCACTCAGCATGGAGCGGAGAAGAGACAAGTGCACCTGTACTCTTCTTCTCTGACAGCTGGGAAATTTTCACACCTTCACTCCACTGTCACCTCACCAGACTAGTAGACACACCACATTCAAGGTTTAGCATTGCTGCAGGGAGGACAAGAAGCTGCACAAATCTGCATCAAAATCTGTAGGCTTCAGATGAACAATACATAACCCACCATTACTGCATGAAGAGTGACCCAACCACGTGCCAAGCCTGCAGACCCGGTTTATTGTCCAAAACACATTGACTGATGCCACATGGCCCAGTTTTGATCTTGTTGGGCATAGTCTAAAGCCATATGGCAACAAATGATGTCACCTATCTCGCTCCTGTGCCCATTAGACACAGGTGGACGTCGCACAACTAGGTCCTGTTTTGTTTTTAGGCAAAGCTTGAGCCCACATGTCCCAGTCCTGTTTTTACCGGACCGGGTGGGGTTTAATGAAGGTGACCCTGTTTCATTAACATCAGCTGATGTCACATGACCCAGCTTTGTGTCTATTATCATATTTTACAACACTAACAAATGGCACAGATTTGTAGGCCTGGCCTTGTGTCATTCTTCTAGATCTCAGGTTCACAGATTTTAGTCATTTCGTGAGAATAGTCCATTTTGGTGGAGTGTAGACTCAGGAGTTTCACAGTCACGTTGGGATCACTTATGCCGCGTTTACACGGTTGGAACTTCCAATGGGAAAAATCAGATGGGAGCTTTTCATCGGATATTCCGACCGCGTGTATGCCCCATCGGACTTTATCTGTTGGAATTTCCGAAGGACTTAGATAGAGAGCAGGTTCTCTATTTTTCCGTCAGAAATTCCGACGGAGCTTTGCCCGATGGAAAGTGCAGCCGTGTGTACGTGGCATTACTGGAATTAAATTCTAGGTTCTTTAAAATCACTTAGTCCACATTTATCACTGAGTGGTACAGTATTTTGTGGAGTATTTTAAGATGTCTTTCTGGAAATCATGTGCACATCTGGGTCTGTTGTGTACAAAACCTACTCACAGAGGTCATGTTGTCTTTATTGCGGGTCATATTCATTCTTGGGGACCCATCCAGACCTCTGGGAAAGCTCTGGACATCAAGTGCTCAATTAGAATATTTTTCATACAATATATCTATATCTACAATGCAGAGTATTTTATTTCATGGTTTTGTCTCATTTTGTTATGGGGCTTGGACTCACTTCTTCACTAAACCCTGTATTCTATATCATTACATCCTGTTTAAAATACATTATGGGGCTAGTCCCATCACGCACTTTATGGCCAAAAGTTTGTGAACACTCGACCGGCCATTATTATGGAGTTTTCTCGCTTTGTGGCTGTAACGGCCTCCACTTTTCTGGAAAGGCCAACAGAATTTGAGTGTCTCTGTGGGAATTTGTGCTTATTTTGACTAACAAAGCATTGGTATGGTTGGGTAGTGATGTTAAAAGAGAAGGCTGGCTCATAAGAGGCATTCAAGTCTATGAGGCCGCGTACACACGGCAGAGAACCTCGACGGGCAGAACACATCGTTCCGCCCGTCGAGGTTCTCTGCCGGCCGTCAGATTCGGCGACCCGCCCGTCGGGAAAGGCAACCAGCCATTCATCCCGACGGGGCGTCGAGCAAATAGAGAACCTGTTCTCTATTTGCTCGACGGGTTTCCCAACGGGTGGGGCTCGCTGAGAGCGTACACACTTCCGAGGTTCTCGGCAGAATGCGGCTCCCAGCGAGGTTCTCAGACTAGTTAAACCATGTCTCTGGATCCGATTTTGTGCTGCTAATAATTTAAAGGAGTGCCCACATACTTTTGACCATATAGCATATCTTTTTTGTCTCGTCCCTTTGGGTTGTATCTTGGCTAATCCAACAAGGCCATGTCATTCCATAATCTACTATGCTGTCTCATAGTGTTCTTTTTCACTTTATTATTTTTTAATGTTCTGTTATATTTGATGGACTTGTACTGTATCTCATCTTGTGTAACTGAGCCATTTCTTGTCATTTTCTTCTGGTTACTATCCTATTGTCATTTACTTGGCTGTATCCCATCCTATCTTTCTGTGCCATATCTTCTCGCCCCCCCATTGGGTTATTTCCTATTCCATCTGATTGTGCTATATCTCCTCATTCTCCACTGGATTGTTACCCATCTCATCTGACTGTACCATGGATTCTCATCCTCCATTGGGTTATTTCCCATCCCTTCTGACTTCACTATTCTCCAGTGGGTTGTTTCCCATCTGACTGTATCAGATATAGCCATACTCAACTGGTTTATCTCCAATCCTGTCTGCCTTTACCATACCCTATCCTATCTATGCAATATCTCTCCATCCTCCACTGGGTTATTTCCCATCCCATCTGACTGTACCATATCTCTTATGCAGCGTACACCCAGTCTGATCTTACGATGGTAAACGTCCGATGGGAGCTTTTCATCGGATATTCCGTCCATGTGTATGCCCCATCAAACTTTTTCCCTTGGAAATTCCGACGGACTTAGATAGAGAACATGTTCTCTATTTTTCCGACGTAAAAAATTCGGAAAACCCGCTCGTCCCTATGGAATTCCAAAGCACTAAAAACCATGCATGCTCGGAATCAAGTCGACGCATGCCCGGAAGCATTGAACTTAATTTTTCTCGGCTCGTCGTAGTGTTGTACATCATGTTCTTGATGGTCGGTGACCGTGTGTATGCAAGACAGCTTAAGTGGAATTCCGTCGGAAAAAACATCCGAGTTTATACGGACGGAACAAACGATCATGTGTACAGTTCATTATTCTCCTCTGGGTTATTTCTCATCCCTTCTGAATTGGCCATATATTCTATTGTCCAGTGGCTTGTTTCCCATCTGACTGTATCATATATAGCCATACGCCGCTGGTTTATATCCAATCCGGTCTACCTTTGCCACACCCTATCCTATCTGTCTGTGCGATGTCTCTCCATCCTCCACTGCGTTATTCCCTATGCCATGTGACTTGGCCATATCTCCTATTCTCCTCTGGGTTATTTCCCATCCCTTCTGACTGCTCCATATCTCATATTCTCTTCCGGGTTATTTCCCATCCCGTCTGACTTGGCCATGTATCCTATTCTCCAGTAGGTTGTTTTCCATCTGACTGTATCAGAAATAGCCATACTCAACTGGTTTATATCTAATTCTGTCTACCTTTACCATACCCTAGCCTATCTGTCTGTGCCATATCTCTCCATCCTCCACTGGGTTATTCCCCATCCCATCTGACTGTACCATATCTCCTATTCTCCTCTGGGTTATTTCCCATCCCTTCTGACTTGGCCATATGTCCTATTCTCCAGTGGGTTGTTTCCCATCTGACTGTATCAGATATAGCCATACTCCACTGGTTTATATCCAATCCTGTCTACCTTAACCATACCCTATCCTATCTGTCTGTGCGATATCTCTCCATCCTCCACTGGGTTATTTCCTATCCCTTCTAACTGTACCATATTTCCTATTCTCCTCTGAGTTATTTCCCATCCCTTCTGACTTGGCCATATCGCCTACTCTCCAGTGGGTTGTTTCACATCTCTTCTGACTGCATCATATATGCCCATAACTCAACTAGTTTACATTCCATCCTGTTTAACTGTACCATACCCAATCCTATCTGTCTGTGCCATATCTCCCTATCCTCCACTGGGTTGTTTCACATTCCGTCTGTCCATCATATATAGCCATACTCCACTGGTTTATATCCCATCCTGTCTATCTGTACCAAACCCCATCCTATCTGTCTGTGCCATATCTCACCATCCTCCACTGGGTTATTCCCCATCCCATCTTACTGTACTATACATCATAATCATCCACTGGGTTATTTCCCATCCCATCTGATTGTGCCATATATATCTAACCTGCAATGGTTGATTTCCCATTCAATCTGATTATTCCATACATCCTCCACTGGGTTATGTGCCATCCCAATTGACTATAACAAATCTCCTATTCCTCCACTGGGTTATGTGCCATCATGTTTGCCTGTTCAATATCTTCTCATCTTCCACTTGATTATATTTCATCCTATCTGTCTGTGCCATTTCTCTATATCCTCCACTTTGTTATATTCCATCCCATCTGATTGTGCCATAAATCCTCATACTCCATTGGGTTTATCTATCATCCTACCTGTCTGTGCCATATCTTCTCATACTCTACAGGGTTATATCCCGTCCTACTCTACAGGGTTATATCCCATCCTACTCTACAGGGTTATATCCCGTCCTACTCTACAGGGTTATATCCCGTCCTACTCTACAGGGTTATATCCCGTCCTACTCTACAGGGTTATATCCCGTCCTACTCTACAGGGTTATATACCGTCCTATCTCTTTCTGCCAGATCCCCAATTCCAAAAATGTTGGGCCACTGTGTAAAATCTACATAAAATAAGAATGCAAAGATTTTCAAAATTTAACAAATGCGAACCCACAAATGTACTCAAGGAAACGCTCCCCAATATTTAAGTGAGAAAATAAAACCCTACATCACCAACCGCGTGCTCCGGTCAACCAACCAAAACCTTCTCTAAATCCCTAAATCCTGCTACAAATCTAAGGGAGAACGCAGATTTGCAGTCCAAGGACCTCGACTCTGGAATGCGCTACCCACGACCATCCGCCTGGAAGAAAACCATCTGTTTTTTAGGAAAAAACTAAAGACCCACCTCTTCTGAAGGACCAGGACGACACTGGAAGGAAGCGACTTGAGGCGATTAAGTTCGCATTTGTTGCGCTATACAAGTTACTCACTCACTCATAAACCCATATTTTACTGACAATGGAAAATAGAAAATATATCAAATGTTTACAAAAAAGAGGGGATGCAATCAGCGCAGAAATATGAGCAATTAATATAAATAAAGCAAAAATCGCAATAAAGTGAAAAACCTTAAAGATTAAATTCACCGGTAATGCCAGCTGAACACTAAACAGGATATTCACAAAATCCAAAAGTGACAAATATAAAAGAAAAAATAGTGCAGCGCAAAACCCATAGGAATATATTCAAATGAATATATATATATATATATATATATATATATATAATGTGTGAAACAAACAATATATAGGAAGAATAATTATACTAAATTGATGAAATAAAGTCCACAGAAATATGTAAGAGGAACCCAGATAGTCAAATCTTAAAATTCTCCACCACGTGACGATGAGAAGCCAAAAACTTAAAGTGATCCCTCCACCAATAAGGATGGGTACTCTCGCCTTCGCATGTAGACCACTATTTTACTAGATGGTCAAATGAGCAGGTATCTCAGCATAGGAGGCCAGGAAGCAGGTTAGCAATTCGGATCCTCAATGGTCAGCGGTGCATACAGACCCAAACATGAAAAAAGGAATCATAGATCTAAGAGCTCTCCGCTAAACTCAAACATTTATTTAAAAGGTAGTAAAAGCACAGGCTACTCACATTTTAGCTAATATAAAACGGCAGTAAACATACAGGATGTGTATGGACAACTAAATGTTCCAAAAGGACGGCAGTAAGCGACGTGTCTTCAGACTCCTGAACCCCCGTACGCGTTACGTTTTGCAATTTTCTCAGCTTCGCCCCGCTGAGGAAGTTGCAAAACATAACGCGTACGGGAGCTATTGGCTGTCGATCAAATCCAATGACGTGGGGGCGGGGCCGAGTCATACACTCGGCGGCTATGGATGCCAAGTTTATGACACAGGAGCGCGCCCGCAAGGTAACCCCCTCAGGAGAGAGCTTCCCAGAGGGGGTTATCTATTTTGGGGAGGAGCCTAGAGAGCCGATCGGGGCCACTCTGTGCAAAACAAACTGCACAGTGGAGGTAAGTAGGACATGTTTGTCATTTAAAAAAATAAAATGAGTGTCACTTTAACTTGCCTGCCTGTAGTCAAGACTTTTCCTGGTTGAAAATATTTGGTGTATCTTGAAACAAAAAATATGACAAAGACCCAGGACCATCGAGCAGTTAGAATCCTACATCAGACAAAAATTCGACAACAGTCCTCTCCTAAAACCCAGACTACTGGTTTCCATAGTTCCCACATGTTTACAGAGTGTAGTTAAAAGAAGAGGGGATGCTACACTGTGGTAAACATGGCCCTGTCACAACTTTTTTGAGACCTGTTGCTGCCATCATTTTGAAAGTTACTTTTTTTTCTTAAAATGGTAAATTTTTCTCAGTTCAAACATTTGATATGTTTTCTATTTTCCGTTGCGAATAAAATATCGGTTTTATGTTTGCAAATGGCTGCATTCTGTTTTTATGTAGAATTTACACAACGTTCCAGCTTACCGTATTTGTAATTTTATGTTTTATACTCCACAGGATCTGTCTGTGCCTCATCTCACCGTGTTTCTGTAGGCCATTTTATAATATGTGATTCAGTCATATCTTATCATAATTCTCTGGGACATATCTCATTTTAGCTGTGCCATATTTTTCTCTCCTTACATTTTTGTTTTGTCATTGCTTTCCATATCTGACTGGGGTGAGCCCGGTTCCTAATGGAGGCGTGTCTCATCATTTTCCCAAAGCTCATGCCTCATTTTTGCCCTTTTGAGCTACACATTTTTTAATGTGTTATTGTGCTTTACCTCACTGGTGCTCCATAACACGTCTTGTTATTGGTGCATCTCTTATATGCTCCTAATTGAGCTCCATTTTATTACAGTGGAACCTCGGATTGTCAGTAACGCGGTTAACGAGCGTTTTCACAATACGAGCACTGTATTTGGAAAAATCCTGACTCGGTTTGCGAGTGTTGTCTTGCAATACGTGCAGGATTCAAGCCACAGCGGTGTGCAGAGTTGGGGGGCGCTGGAGCCGATCAAAGCTGTTCGAAAAAGGCTCAGAGGTTTGCCGAGGTCAGCCGAGCAGCCCTCGGGCCTTTTCCGTGTGTTCTAGAGGCTCTCCGGTGCCCCCCACCTCTGGCCGCATTCGGTATTGCATGCCATTGAATTCAATGCGGAACTAATTATTTTAGTTTCCATTGACTTCAATGGGGAACCTCGCTTTGATATGCGAGTGCTTTGGATTACGAGCATTCTCCTGGAGTGGATTATGCTCGTAATCTGAGGTTCCACTGTATATTCCTTTCGGGAGACTTCGGGTCTCTTCCTACTGGCCGTGTCTGATTTATACATTACTCTGTTGGGTTTGTTTAACGTTTAGACATGCCGGTATAGGGCTTCTCTTGTGACCAAACCCTTCACCGTAGGAGGCTAATTGCTGCATTCCAACAATTGAATATTAATATTAGTTAATTAATTATTAACAACAACAACATACCTGCAAGCGCTCATCTTTTAGCAATAATTTCAGCGTTAACGCTAGAGGTTCTTATGAAGTATGTTGAAAGGCTGAGTTTCCATGGTACGCCAGCAAGCATGATTGTATTGTGTTGTGTTTTAATCAGAAATGATCAGAAATGTATGAGAAAGATTATTTTAACAATATCTCATCAATAATAATGACATTATAATGATTAAATGATAAACTTACTGTGAATTTAACAAGAAATGTGCCGCAACAATGACTATCTTCATTTTCCCTGCTCCAAAGGGAGGGCGTGTCAAGGTTTTAAGATCCAGACCCTAAAACCAGGTTTTTTCCACAGCATTACCAAGGGACTGTAATGGAATGTCCCACACTCCGATTAAGTGCTTCTGTCATATACCACTATCAGTCTGGACATAGATATCAGATATTCCAGCTGCTCTCAACACACAACGAGACGAGACTTGTTTGTGTGCTGAACATAGAGAGTTTATTGGAAGCAAGAATACAACCTTATATAAAGTTTAAAGAGGAGGTAACCAGAACATAAATTAACATGAGCTAAATAACTAATCATTTACCCAGACGAGGTGACTCTGATATATGACCCTTTAAGGTAGGCATCCCGTCTCCTCTCACCTGCTATACAATACACATTATCATAAGTGTAAACACAGGACATCTTCACACAATAGCAGGGTCAATTAGCGCATTGTCTGGAAGCGAAGACATTAGCATCTATGAATGAGTCACTCTTACAACCAACCCTTTGAGTTCAGAATCAACAACCAGGAAGTAGTTCTCTACAGATATCATGGAATATATTGTGGATAATAATTACATAAGGTAGTCCAAGATATCAGTTCTCAGTCATCCTATGCCCCTAGTGTACATAGGATGATTTTAGACATAAGAGGGTCCGAGTCTGTCACAGGGACCTTTTACCTGTTAATTAGGGTTGTCCCGAAAGGTGCCTGTAATGCAGCACTGTAATACACGGGGATTAACGCGGCGGCATCGGCATCATCGACTACTAGGTATGGGGGACATGGCTGCAATATGGGGGACAGGACATGGCTGCATCTGTGGGAGACAGGACATGGCTGCATCTGTGGGGGACATGCATGGCTGCATCTGTGGGGGACAGGACATGGCTGCATATGTGGGGGACATGGCTGCAATATGTGGGGGGACATGGCTGGATATATGTGGGGGACATGGCTGCAATATGTGGGGGGACATGGCTGCAATATGTGGGGGGACATGGCTGGATATATGTGGGAGGACATGGCTGCAATATGTGGGGGGAGATGGCTGGATATATGTGGGGGGACATGGCTGCAATATGTGGGGGGACATGGCTGCAATATGTGGGGGGACATGGCTGGATATATGTGGGGGGACATGGCTGCAATATGTGGGGGGACATGGCTGCAATATGTGGGGGGACATGGCTGCATTTGGGGACACATTAAAAAAAAGTATCGGCGAGTACATGAAAAAAAGTATCGGTACTTGTACTCGGTCCTAAAAAAAGTGGTATCGGGACAACCCTACTGTTAATGAAGAAAAGGCAGGCTAAGGAGCACTGGGTTCCAAGCATAGATGTGCGCACAGTGTGTGCTGGGGATGCCTAGGCACTCCCTAATCACCCTGTGCCATGCAGATAACCCCTGTGGCAGCTGAGGCTACAGAGAAAGGGACTGGGAAATCTCTGTACTCTGTACCTTTCTGTGCTATTTCACCAAAGCCCCTCAATGGGGCTCCTAACAAAATTAAAAAAAAAAAATTATAAAAAAAAACGTATAAAAAATAATATTGCAAAAATAATAATAATAAAAAAACTACTGACGCCAATCTCATCCCTACTGACACCATCTTCTGCTCTACTGATACCATTCACTGCTCTATTGTGCATGTGTGTTTATACTTTGGGGTGCACATCCAAATGCTATAGGCTGCGCACACCTATGGTTCCAAGTGACCTATGCCATTTCTAATGCCGCGTACACACGATCGGAATTTCCGACAACAAAAATCGCGCATTTCTTTATGATGAAATGTTGGCTCAAACTTGTGTTGTATACACACGGTTGAACAAATGTTGCTTGGAAATTCCGAACGTCAAGAACGCGGTGACGTACAACACTACGACAAGCCGAGAAAAATGAAGTACGATGATTCCGAGCATGCGTCGTATTGATTCCAAGCATGCGGAGAATACACACTGTTGGAATATCTGACCAAAAGCTCACATCGAACATTTGTTGTTGGAAATTCCGATCGTGTGTACGTGGCATTTGGAGTGGAAGATATTTTCCCTTTCTGTCTTGGCAAGTTGACCCTTACATTGCAGTCTACTCAGAAGATGTCTAGAAGTGATTTTTTTTTTGGGGTCACCATTGACCTCTTTTAAGACACCGTGACTACATCTAAGCAGATTTATGAGGTGGCATAGGAAATAGAGAGATGTGTGATCTGCTTTTGAATCTCCCCATATTCCAGCACTGCCGGCATGCTCCTTACTTCTAACAGCACCATACCACTTAATAGGCAGCCAAAGTCCTTATATCAAAGTATTTCTGGTCAGTATTGGTACCAGGATTTTTTCTACTGGTGCTCTGCTTCCCCTTATTGCTATCCGGTAGACTTACCGTATATACTCGAGTATAAGCCAAGTTTTTCAGCACATTTTTTCTCCCCTCGGCTTATACTCGAGTCGCCTTTTTGCGCCTGATCTACCAGATTTTGGGGACCCGGTACCGGGCAGCCGGTCCGGGGACCCTATGGCCAGGAAGCACCGATTTTTCAAAGCCGGGCACATCTTCCATAGACTCCCATGTTTAACGGTCATTTCCTTGGTGACTTTGGAGACCCGGTACCGGCCGGTCATAGGGCCCCTGGATCATGAACTTGCCACACATGTAGCCCCATTTTACCTCTACAAGTGTGCAAAGTTTGTTGTCTGGGGGGAGCAGTATAAATGTGAATGGTCCCAAAAATGTGTCAAAAGTGTCCGATGTGTCCGTCACAATATCGCAGTCCTGACAAAATTTGCAGATCGCCGTATTACTAGTAAAAAAAAAAATAATAATTGTCAGAATTCTATCCCTTATTTTGTAGCCACTTTAACATTTGCGCAAACCAATTACTATACACTTATTGCGATTTTTTTTTTTACCAAAAATATGTAGAATACATATCGGCCTAAACTGAGAAAAAAATATTATTATTATAGCAAAAAGTAAAAAATATTATGTTTTTTTTTTTTTAAATTGTCGCACTTTTTTGTTTGTAGCGCAAAGAATTAAAAACGCAGAGGTGATCAAATACCACCAGAAGAAAGCTCTATTTGTGGGGAAAAAAGGACGTCAATTTTGTTTATGAGGCACGTCGCATGACCGCGCAATTTTAATTTAAAGCAACGCAGTGCTGAAAGCTGAAATTTCGCCTGGGCAGGAAGGGGGTATACAGTATGTGCCCAGTAAGCAAGTGGTTAATTTTCTCGGCTCGTCGTAGTGTTGTACGTCACCGCGTTCTTGACGGTTGAAAGTTCAGAGAGTGTGACTGTGTGTATGCAAGCCTAGCTTGAGAGGAATTCCGTCAGAAAAAACATCCAAGGTTTTTCCGACGGAAAATCTGATCGTGTGTACGCGGCATAAGAGTCCAAAGTAGGTCTATAAATGTTATCCGATACAAGATGAATCCACCTGCTCCCCGCATACGGGTTTCATTCCATCTGGAGCTTAGTCATATGGACTCTTAAGTCGTGTACACACGATCAATTTGTCCGATGAAAACAGACTGATGGACCGCTTTCATCGGACAAACCAATCGTGTGTGGGCCCGATCGGTTTGTTTTCCATCGGTGAAAAAAAATAGAACACGTTTTAAATTTTTCCTATGGATAAAAAACCGATAGAAAAAAACGATCGTCTGTGTGGAAGTCCATCGCTCATAAATCCACACATGCTCAGAATCAAGTCGACGCATGCTCGGAAGCATTGAATTTCATTTTTCTCAGCACGTCTTAGGCCCCATACACACGATCGGACATATCCGATGAAAACGGTCCGCGGACCATTTCCATCGGATATGTCCGATCGGGAGTTTGATCCGATGGCGTGTACACACCATCGGATCAAATTCCCCGCCGCCGGACGGCGCGGTGACGCGGCGGTGACGTTGACGCCGCCGCGTCACCGCCACGTCACCGTACCAGGAAGTAAAACACTTCCGCGCATGCGCCGAATCCATTCGGCAGCGGCGCGGCGGCGGTGGGGGACGACATGTCTGCTGGTAAGTGTACTAACCAGCAGACATGTCGGGCGGACAGATTCCCACCGGATAGATTTCAAAGCTTGCTTTGAAATCTGTCGGGTGGAGAAATCTGTCCGCTAGCCCATACACACGAGCGGAGATGTCTGCTGAAACGGTCCATCGGACCGTTTTCAGCGGACATATCCCCTCGTGTGTACGCGGCCTTAGTGTTTTATGTCACTGCGTTTTGGCACAGTCACATTTTTGACTGATAGTGTGTAGGCAAGACTGATGAAAGTCGGCTTCATCGGATATCTGAGGTAGGCCGTGTACACACGATCGAACATTCCGACAACAAAACCATGGATTTTTTTTTCGACGGATGCTCAAACTTGTCTTGCATACACACGGTCGCACAAATGTGGTTGGAAATTCCGGTCGCCAAGAACACGGTCACATACAACACGTATGACGGCACTATAAAAGGGAAGTTCAATACCAAGTGCGCCACCCTTTAGGCTCCTTCTGCTAATCTCGTGTTAGTAGAAGTTTGGTGAGAGACAAATCTCGCTTTTCAGTCTGTTGCTGCTCTTCAGTAAAGAAGAAAAGAATTTGCTGCATTAAAAGACTAAAACATTTGCAGCGTGAAGAATGTGCTATCTCCATTACGTACGCTAGTTTTACCAGACCAGGCGCTTCTGTCTCGTACTTGATTCAGAGCATGCGTGGAATTTTGTGCGTCGGAATTGTCCACACGCGATCGGAAATTACAAGATCGGATTTTGTTGTCGGAAAATTTGAGATCCAGCTCTCAAATTTTGTTGTCGGAAATTCCGACAGCAAAGGTCCTTTGGAGCCTACACACGGTCGGAATTTCCGACAACAAGCTCCCATCGAACATTTGTTGTCGGATATTCCGAGCGTGCGGCATTAGAAGTTGAGCAGCTCCACTCCTTTTTTTTTTCATCATAGTCTTCAGCTGGTCATGGACTGTTTGGAGCTGGCACCCTTCTGTAGGTACAGCGGGGATGAGAAATCGAAATCATAGTATTAGGGGACTGTCTGCGAAATGGGAATCAACAGTTTAAAAGATCACTGAAATATATGGCCAGCCTAGGAGTGGTATGGGCAGTATAGATGATGTTGTTAGTCCAAAGTCTTGGGGTCTACACATGATACTAAAATGCTCATCTATGAGAATGTAATCCATTCCTTTGCTCCATGACAAAGGGAAGGGTAGGAACTGTTTTCAGGGAGCATTTTACAGGACATTTGTTGTCACTCGGAATTTAGGGGCAGCCTTATAATTAGGGTTGTCCCGATACCACTTTTTTAGGACTGAGTACCGGTACCTTTTTTCATGTACTCGCCGATACCGATTACCGATACTTTTTTTTTTAAATGTGTCCCCAAATGCAGCCATGTGTCCCCCCATAAATGCAGCCATGTCTACCCAAATGCAGCCATGTGTCCCCCCCACAAATGCAGCCATGTGTCCCCCCACAAATGCAGCCATGTGTCCCCCCACAAATGCAGCCATGTGTCCCCCCCACAAATGCAGCCATGTGTCCCCCCCACAAATGCAGCCATGTCTACCCAAATGCAGCCATGTGTCCCCACAAATGCAGCCATGTGTCCCCCCACAAATACAGCCATGTGTCCCCCCACAAATGCAGCCATGTCTACCCAAATGCAGCCATGTGTCCCCCCCCCCCCCCCCACAAATGCAGCCATGTCTACCCAAATACAGCCATGTGTCCCCCCACAAATGCAGCCATGTGTCCCCCCACAAATGCAGCCATGCGTCCCCACAATCGCTGCCATGTGTCCCCCCCACAAATGCAGCCATGTCTACCCAAATGCAGCCATGTCCCCCCACAAATGCAGACATATGTCCCCCCACAAATGCAGCCATGTGTCCCCCCACAAATGCAGCCATGTGTCCCCCCACAAATGCAGCCATGTGTCCCCCCACAAATTCAGCCATGTCCCCCACAAATGCAGCCATGTCCCCCAAATGCAACCATGTCCCCCCACAAATGCAGCCATGTCCCCCCAAATGCAGCCATGTGTCCCCACAAATGCAGCCATGTCCCCACAAATGTAGCCATGTCCCCACAGAGAAAGCCAAGCCCTTCCCCCCCCGCCACCACCTAGTTGATCAGCGCGGGGAACATTACAGCTTTCATTTGATTAGCTGTGTGTTCCCCGCCGTGCCTCGTCATATATAGCCTCTCCCCTTTGTCCGGGCACGTTTATAGACAGATCACCCATCCAATCCTGGGATGGGTGATCTGTCTATCAAAGTGCCCGGAAAAGGAGGAAGGGCTATATATGACAAGGCGCGGTGGGGTACACACAGCTAATCAAATTAAAGCTGTAATGTTCCCCGCGCTGATCAACTAGACGGTGGCGGGGGGGAAGGGCTTGGCTTTCTCTTTGAGGATTGTTGTGCTCCGCTCTCCACCCGCTCTCTGGAAAAAAAAAGTATTGGGTGAAGCATCGGGAGCATTTGCGAGAGTACAAGTCAGGGATGGACTGGCCCTTGGGACTACAGGGAGTTTCCCGGTGGGCCGATGGCTCAGTTGGCCAGCTTCAGTGACAGCGGACCACCGCCCCCCTCCGCTCCTCTGTCTCTCCCTTCCTGCAGCCCTCCCCTCCTTTCCCTCCTTGCAGCGCTCACCTGGGGGGAACAGAGAAGCAGGGGGAGGACCAGAAGAGCAGGGGGACAACAGAGGAGTATGGGGGAGGAGACAGACAGCTGACTCAACAGCTATGGCCTGGGACTTTCTCACTTCTGCCTAATCTTGTCCCATAAGGGGGAGCACCGAACTGATTCTTTGCCCCGGGTAAAATAATGTCTAGCTTCCCCACTGGTACTGCCTATAAAAGAGTACCGGTACCAGCCGTTCTACTCTAATAAAGTAGAACGGCTAGTGAAGGGGGAGAAGGGGTGCGGGTGGCCGGAGGGGGGGGGGGGGGTGCGGGAGTTGTCCAGCCGCCATGATGGGAGAGACCTGTCAAAGTGGGCCAGTCTGGATGAAGTCCAGGGCCAAATTTTTGTCCCAGTCCAGCCCCGGTACAAGTACTCGCGCAAATGCTCAGTATTGGTCCCGATCGGTATCGGGACAACCCTACTTATAATCAAAAGCAATGTTGAAATGAAGACCATTAATTGTAATTATCTACATCCGCCGTGATAAAAGTCCACATTGCCAGCCTTTGTCGTTTATTTACAAGGCCAAGGTGTCCCAGTAGGGCATATTAGGACCAGAATATTATTACACATTGATAACGGCTAGTGACATTGTTAAAAATCACTTACTGCAGGGCCAAGAACACTACCTGGATCAGTAGAGGGATACAATGAATGGGAGGCAAATGACAGGCCTGTGCACATTCCATTAATTGCTAATTAATTATTCCGCCCTGAGTAATGAGGCTGGAGAGACCGAAAACAACAGGCCCTCTTACCTCAGTTTGTAGGATGGGGAATTGAGAGCAGCTGATAATGATATTATTCCGGCACTATAATTGGCTATAGACCCATGAACCGAATGTAATTGATTTCTTTGTGCATTAATTAATGGAAAAATCCAAGAGGGATGAGTGATATGTAATAATGATAATATAGGGACATGTTGCATCATACAACATGGCTAGATTGACACAAACCTGTCCCCAACATATAAAATCAAAGCCACAAATGGGGTTGTATTTAGATTCTTTGAGGCCGGGTTCACACCTATGTGAATTGAGTGCGGCTTAAACCGCATCCAATACGCAGAACATTTCTAAATACATTGTTTTCAATGAGGCTGGTTCACATATGTGCGCTGCATTCGCACTGCGCATTGCCGAAAAAACGTGTGCGGATTTTATGCCTTGCGGTGCGGCTCAGGTGCGAATTCAGGCCCATTATCTTCTATGGGTACGCAGCTGATTTGCAGATGTGTTCATTTCTCTTCAGGATTTGTCTCAATTAGCTCAATACACTTCTCCCCTCCCCCTCCCCTCTCCCAGGTCTCCAAATTTGCAGCTAATCTGCAGTTAAAACGCAATGGATCTGCTGAACAGTTGTCTTATCTCTCTGCAGAGATAAGAGAGCTGAAATTCGCACCGCACAAGTGCGAATCCGGCCTGAAGGTTAAAGGGGTTGTAAAGGTAAAAGCAGGGCTTTTTTTCTGGGGGAACTTGGGGGAACTCAGTTCCACCACCTCTGGCTCAGACCCTTTGGTGCCCGCTCACCACAATCACTTGTAAACACAGAAGTCTGGTTTCTGTGTTTACAAGTGACTGCTTTGTAACCCCCTGAACTCTGCACTCTGTATGTAATGCAATTCTGTTATTTAATGCCCCTTTAAGACCCTTCTACTGTTTGTGAAATCTGAACGGGTCGTGGTTGAGTTCCTGCACCTATTTTCTGAGAAAAAAAGCTCTGGGTAAAAGTAATGCATTCTATGAAAAAACCTCAGAGGAATAGCAACCCCTCCCCGAGCCCCCATTTACTTACCTGACTGTTCGAAAGTCCCGGGACGTGAACGCGCAGGCTTCTCGGTCAGCTTCTCGGGTCATTCATTGGTTGATTGAAAGCAGCGCAGCCATTGGCTCGCGCTGCTGTCAATCATATCCAATGACGCGGTGTGCCGGGGGGTGGGGGCTGAGTGATACAGTAAGCGGCTATGGCCGCCGGCTGTATCACAGGAGCACACCCGCAACAACGAGACAGATGCCGAGGGACCCCAGAAGAAGAGGAGAATGCACATTGGAGGAAAGTATGACATGTTTGTTGTTATAAAAAAAACACAAACCGTTAGGCTGCATTCACACCTGAGCGTTTTGTCGCCTAAAGCGCGCCGCTCAAAAACGCTAGAGGGGAAAAAAAACATTATTCTCTATGGAGATGGTTCACATCTCCACTCCAAAACGCTGAACGCCTGAAGCTCAAACAAGTCCCGGACCCTTTTTTGTCGCACGAATCGGGCGGCTTGGGCGTTTTACATTGATGACAATGACCTGTACAAAATCTCGGTAAAAAAACGCTGCGTTTTGTCACAGCAAATCGTGGTAAAAAACGACGCAATTTGTCGTGGCAAATCGCGGTAAAAAAGCCGCAAATCGCGGTAAAAAAAGCCGCAAATCGCAATGCTCAGGTGTGAATGCAGCCTTAGATCTGGTTCACACTGGGGCGACCTGGGACCCAAGTCGCGCGGTCGAGAAAATGAATGGGAGCCGTCTTAATGTACACTACTGAAGTCGCTCCGACTTCAGAAAAGGTTCCTGTACTACTTCAATCCGACCGACAACCCTAGTTGTCAGCCCTACTCATTTTATTTCTGATGGTTTACACTCAACACAGACTTCTCATCTCCTCTTCCTCTCTCTATAAGCCTTATGCATTTCTGGCAAAATCCAATTATCCAACTGATATAAGCTAAAACGTTCAGTGGTATTTAACAGACAAAATAAATAAGGTTCACTGTTAGGGTTTACATACAGTATATGTCAATGTGAAGCCCATAATTTCAAAAGTACGTGTCCCGTTTCTGAAAAAGAAGTGTATTTGATCTTCGTAGACTTTGACTATTACAATTAGCCAAAAATATAGGAATGTAATTTAGTACATATCAGAAGACCTATCTATTTTAGTCCACTAGATGTGCTGTGTGGAGCCACCTTTTTTCTATTCAGTTGGCTGAAAAAATACAAAATTTCCAACCTGATGGATGACTTTCAAGAGGAACGTTGGTTGTTCAGGTCAACCACCCTACGTACATGGTGTCATTGTTGCATGGGTCAGCCAAAATCAGCCTACTTCTTCTGCTGACAAGTGTGGAGTCAATTCAAGCTATTGTTGAACCAGAACTAAAATTTCAGCTGTGGGTGGTCGCTTGTGGACTTCTTGTATTTATTGGGAATTCCAATTGAAAAAATATCCCCAAACCATGGAGCAACAATTCTTCTACTGTGTTCTCCTTAAATGAAATGTCCATTCTTCTTGCAATCTTCTCTGATACTGTGTATCCCCTACCTTGAAAATAAGACCTAGCGTTATTTTCCAGGAGGACTGCAATATAAGCCCTACCCCGAATATAAACCCTAGTTTAAAATGCTTGTATTATCCTATAATCCACTCTATTACAGTATTATATTATGTACCATGTGTGTGTTTCTGTAATATAATTGCGGGGAAGAGAGCTCCGGTGGGTCACAGAAGCACTGTAATGAAGGCATTTGACACAATTATATTACAGAAACACACACATTGTACATTATATACTCCTGTAATAGAGCGGATTATAGGGTTTTATAAGCATTTTAGCTTAGTTCACGCTGGGGATTCCTGACAGGCAGGGAGGGAGAGGGGGAGAGAAGACATCACATTACATGGTAAGACCTACACCGAAAATAAGCCCTACTTTTAATTTCTAAAATTAATATAAGACCCAGGCTTTTTTTCGGGGAAACATGGTAGTTGAATATCCCAATAAATACAAGAATCCATTGATTCAGGTTGTTAGCACCCAGTCAAAACATGAAACTCAGCCTGGTTGTACTGACTTCTTATGGTCAAAGGTATATTTTTGTCTTTCTTTTATTTACATGGTATATATAACCCTAAGACTCACAACAAGCATATTTTTTGTACTAGACATAGCATACTTGTATATGAGTATCTTTAAGACAATAGCACAATGATATAACATATACTGATATATATTCTAGCTCTTACAGTAAATCTAGACCATCAGGATGTCAACCATTGTAGAGCATTGTCCATGGAGAACTCACAAGATCACAATAATAGCCATCACAGTCACTAAAACCTGTCCTGTATAAAGAGTGTCACAGTGTGGCCCTGTTAAAGCAGGGCCCGGCGAGGGGGGGGGGTCTGTGTGCACCTTACAACCTTTACTAGTGGGGCGGGGCAGAATGTTATGTCTTCCGACAAGCACATATACCTCTCTGAGATGTAAAGCCACTTTTTATCTTTCACTATGTAACATTGGCATCTAGAAAATAAAAGAACAATATTAACTTAAGTGTGGCTCTCTTGTTTTGTGTTCACTCGATGCTGATCCTAGTGCTCTTTTGTGCAGGGCTTTTTTTCCTCAGAGAATAGGTGCAGGAACTCCCTCCTTCTGAGTCACCTCTTGTGTCCACCCCCTACAAACCTCCAAGCACCCCTCATTGGTTTCACCCCCTGCCCACCTCTGAGCACCATTCTTTTTCTCCACCCTCTATCCACCTCCGAGCACCATTCCTTGGTTCCACTCCCTACCTACCTCTGAGCACCGTTCTTTGGTTCCACCCCCTACCCACCTCCAAGAACTATTCCTTGGTTCCACCCCCCCTTCCCACCTCCAAGGACTAGTCCTTGGTTCCACCCCCTACCAACCTCCGAGCACTATTCCTTGGTTCCACCCCCTACCAACCTCCGAGCACTATTCCTTGGTTCCGCCCCCTACCAACCTCCGAGCACTATTCCTTGGTTCCACCCCCTACCCACCTCCAAGCATCATTTCTTGGTTCCACCCCCTACCCACCTCCGAGTACCACTCCTTGTGCCATCCCCTACCCACCTCAGAGAACCATTCCCTTTCTCCACCCCCTACCCACCTCCGAGCACCATTTATTGGTTACACCCACTACCCACCTCCAAGCACCAATTCTTGGTTCCACCCCCTACCCAGCTCCGAGCACCATTACATACATTCAGAGCTGGAGGTACCGGAACTGCCTTCTCCCGCGTTCCTGCTGAAAAAAAGCCCTGCTTCTGTGGAATTTTCTAGAAGAGCCAAGTGAAGGAAAAGTTAGGGAAAGAGGACTTGAAAGCTCGAGACCTTTGGCCATTATGTTGGATCAGGGATGGGTCTCCATCGATGCTGCCTGTAGTCTAATGCGCGCTTGTTGTCAGAAATTCCGACCGTGAGTAGGCTTCATTGGACATTTTCTGTCGGAATTTCCGACAACAACAATTTGAGAGCTGGTTCTCAAATTTTCCGACAACAAAATCTGTTCTTGTAAATTTTGACGCACAAACTTCCACGCATACTCTGAATCAAGTACGAGACGGAAGTGCTCTATCTGGTAAAACTAATGTTCGTAATGGAGGTGGCACATTCGCCACGCTGTAACGGACTGTAAAGCACGAGGCTGAAAATCGCGAATCGTCTCTCACCAAACTTCTACTAACACGACTGGTATTGAACTTCTCTTTTCTAGTGACGTCGTAGTGTTGTACGTCACCATGTTCTTGATGTTCAGAATTTCCGACGACATTTGTGTGACCGTGTGTATGCAAGAAAAGTTTGAGCCAACATCTGTCGGAAATGTATCCAGGGTTTTGTTGTCCGATTGTCCGATTGTTTGTACGCGACGTAACACTCTGTGGACACAAAGAAGCTTCAGCTTTGGTAAGTCAAGGGGTTTACCAAAGACGACATCAATGTAATAATTGGATTGGAAGGATGGAGAGCCACACTGAAATGTTGAGTCCAAAATAAAGATTTATTACCAAATGTGTGATAATCGCAATGGTCAACTACCGTATTTATCGGGGTATGGCACGCTCCCGCGTATAGTGCGCACCCCTAAAGTTGCTCCGAAATTCCTGTAAAAAAAAATGTTATAACATTTTATTACTTACAGTTTTGATGTCTTGCCCGGCGTCCTTCGTCCGGTCCGGCGTCCGTCTGCGGCCTCGGTGGTGTCCTCCCGGCTTCTCCAGTGCTCCGGCGAGTCGAATCCCCGCTTCCCGCACTCAGTTTGAACGCCTCCGCCGACATATACCGAGTGCAGTACACTCGGGTGCATTCGGCCAGGCTCGGCTTCGCTCGTGCTCACGCTCTGTGACGTTTATGCGTGAGCACGAGCGAAGCCGAGCCTGGCCGAATGTACCAGAGTGTACTGCACTCGGTATATGTCGGCGGCTCACTTCAAACTGAGCGCGGGAAGCGGGTATCGGCGTATATCGCGCACCCACGATTTTCCCCATATTTTAAGGGGAAAAAAGTGTGCGGTATACGCCAATAAATACGGTAATTTTGGGGGTCATAGTTTGCCCCCTGAAATGTGTTGGTTGTTGGGTTAACTTTTAATTTTTGGAATAAAACCTTATTTTGAAATCCAACATTTTGGTGTGGTGCTCCAATCTTCGAAACCAATTATTCCATTTACATCCCAAGGTTTCTGTGGGAGTTCCTGGAAGCAGCCCATATATCACTCCATTGGTATACTATAGGTATTTTTTTGAAAGGAACGTTACTTTGTTCTTTTCCGCAATCCATACATTTTAGGATGTGGCACACATTGATTAGAGGGTGTGTGATTACCCCCCTAGGGCAATTTTAATCACAAAAAATTGTATACTATAGGTATAGTTATAATAAAATTCATGTACTAATAAATATCTACCTAGGGTTCTAGTCCCATTAGTTTTCTTTCTCAATAATCACATAAGCCCCGGAACATTTGGCTGGCCAAAGACCAAAGATTCGGCACTGCGTCGCTTTGACAATTGCGCAGTAGTGCGATGTTACACCCAAACAAAATTGGCGTCCTTTTTTTCCCACAAATAGAGCTTTCTTTTGGTGGTATTTGATCACCTCTGCGGTTTTTTATTTCTTGAGCTATAAACCAAAAATTTGAAAAATAGCAATATTTTTTACTTTTTGCTATAATAAATATCCCCAAAAAATATTAAAAAAATGTTCCTCAGTTTAGGCCGATACGTATTCTTCTACTTATTTTTGGTAAAAAAAAAAAAAAACGCAATGAGCATTTATCGATTGGTTTGCGCCAAATTTATAGGGCCAGATTCTCTAAGAAAATCGCCGGCGTAGCGTAAGCCATTTACACAATGCCGCCGCATCGTACTAGAGCAAGTGCCATGCACTTGCTCCCTAGTTTGCGGAGGCGTAGAGTAAATCGCCCAGCGTAAGCCCGCGTAATTCAAATGGGGCGGCTTGTATTTAAATTAAGCGTGCCCCCACGTCGAATGAACTGTGAATGCGCCGGCCGGGGAAAAAGCCCAGTGCGCATGCTCCAGCTCATGTCGGAAAGCGTAGTTGAAACCGACGTCAAAACGACGTGATCGTCTCTCACGCAATGCCCTTTTCGCGAACGAGTTAGTAAAACGACGTAAGCGACGGAAAAAGCCGACGCTGACCCGACGCCATACTTAACATGGCATCCGACGGGACTTCGTAAGGTTACTCCTCATAGAAGCAGGGGTAACCTTACAAGTTCGTAAACGACGTACGCGACGACGGGGCGGCGTAAAAGCGATCGGGAATCGGCGTAGTAGCCTCATTTGCATATGCAAATGAGAAAACAACGTAAAGGCCACGTAGTGGCCGGAGTTGTCATTACAACTACGATCCGCAAGTGTAATGGTATTACACTTGTCGGATGTTGAAGCGTATCTATGCCAAAGTGATGCTAAGCATCACTCGCATAGATACGAGGTAAAAAAAAATGGCGATACGACGGGGTATCTGAGATACTCCGTCGTAGCGCCGCTGAGAATCTGGCCCATAGCATCTAAAAAGAGGATAGTTTTATGGCATTTTTATTATTATTTTTTAGTAGTGGCGGTGATCTATTTTTTTTTTTGTTTTGTTTTTTGTGACTGCGACATTATGGCGGACACATTGGACACTTTTGACACTATTGGGACCATTGTCATTTATACAGCGATCAGTGTTATAAAAATGCACTGATTACTGTGTAAATGACACTGGCAGGGAAGGGGTTAAACACTAGGGGGCGATCAAGGGGTTAAGTGTGTCCTAGGGAGTGATTCTAACTGTGGGTGGTCTCACAAGAACATGACAAGAGATCACTGCTCCCGCTGACAGGGAGCAGTAGATCTCTGTCATGTTGCTAGGCAGAACAGGGAAATGCCTTGTTTTGAAATGCCGCTTTGCCTCTCCATGCAATGATCGCGGTATACGGCAGACATCGAGCCTGCGGGTACGGTCACACAGTGCACACGCCCTGGCTGCGGCAGGTGTGTGCCTACTAGCCCCCAGATTAAAGGGGAAGTACAGGTACGAACATTTGGCTACTGCTGCAATTCTGACGGGAGGAGAGGACAGAAGATGAGGACGTGGTGATGAGGAGTTCTGTCGAGAAGTGCCCACAGGAGACCTGAAGGACCCCGCTCGTCGCCGTCACCCGCTGCCCCACCAAGACAGGGTAAGTGCCGAGCAGACGGCAAGCGGGCGGGGTCACACTGGCAGCATTTGATGGGCACCCTGGCAGCATTTGATGGCACAGTGGCTGCATTTGATAGCACAGTGGCTACGTTTGATGGGCACAGTGGCTACATTTGATGTGCACAGTGGCTACATTTGATAGCACAGTGGCTACGTTTGATGGGCACAGTGGCTACATTTGATGGGCACAGTGGCTACATTTGATGGGCACAGTGGCTACGTTTGATGGGCACAGTGGCTATGTTTGATGGGCACAGTGGCTACATTTGATGGGCACAGTGGCTGCGTTTGATGGGCACAGTGTCAGCATTTGATGGCAAAGTGGTTGCGTTTGATGGGCACAGTGGCAGGGTTTGATGGCAAAATGGCAGCATTTGATGGCACCGTGGCAGCATTTGATGGCGAAATGATGTAATATTACGTCATTCCGCATTTCAGCCACTAGATGTTAGAACACACCTAGGGAACATAATTAACCCCTTCCCCGCCCCCTAGTGTTAACCCCTTCCCTGGCAGTGACATTTTTACAGTAATCAATGTATTTTTATAGCACTGATCGCTATAAAAATGCCAATGGTCCCAAAAATGTCTCAAGTGTCTGCTATAAGGTCGCAGTACCGATAAAAATCGCAGATTGCCGCCATTACTAGTAAAAAAAAATTATAAAAATGCCATAAAACTATCCACTATTTTGTAGACGCTATAACTTTTGCGCAAACCAATAAATAAACGCTTATTGCAATTTTTTTTTGTACATATATATTTTTGGGGGATATTTATTATAGCAAAAAGTAAAAAAAAAATATTATTTTTCAAAATTGTCCCTCTATTTTTGTTTATAGCGCAAAAAATAAAAACCGCAGAGGTGATGAAATACCACCAAAAGAAAGCTCTATTTGTGGGGTAAAAAGGACGCCACATCGCACGACTGCGCAATTGTCAGTTAAAGCGACGCAGTACGGAATCGCAAAAAGTGGCCTGGTCATTGACCTGCAAAATGGTCCGGGGCTGAAGTGGTTAAATGCAAAATGGAAGGATGAGGTAAGTGAAGGTGGACTGCACTAAGGTAAAGGAGGCTATTTAGGGAAACAAAATTGCCTTTACAACCCCTTTAAGACATTTTTCCGTTGTGCACATCTCTACTTTTGGGTGAACTCAATGGAGATAGGTCTTTTTAGGAGGACACGGTCTTTGGAGTCCCTCGGAAGCAGGAAAGTTTGGAGGTGCGCCCCCCTGGCGCCGCGGCGTCTTAGGGTGCTGCGCGGCGGAAGGGGTTAACGCGCCTTGTTTGCCCAGGGTCTGTTTGCCGTCTCAGTCACCATTATATCTCCTGACACGTTTGAGGCCTCGGGAGGAAGGGAGAGGGATTATCACTTGTAAGTCCTCACCTGTGGCAAGTCATCCACGCCGGTCTCTAAGCTTCCCGCGCTCGGCGAAAGGTGCTGCGAGATCAAATTACTTAGCATCCTTGTCTAAGGCTTTGACACCAATTACTCCACGACACTGCGCCCGCCCGGGGCCCGGGAGAGGTGTCTGATCAGCTGAGGAACAGGTGTCATCCCAAAGGCTCCTCTAACAAGCTATGTAACGAACAAGGCCCAACAGTGCTAAATAAACAAACAATTAGCCGCCACTGGCAGTGCGGGGCACACCTGGGGATGGCAGGCCGCGGGAGGCATGAGGGGAAATTGGCCGCGGATGGCTGACATCTCATCCTTCACACCATGCCGGGAAAGGTGATCTATAGTTAGCCCTCTGACCATCACCAGCAACCTAAAATGAGGAGATCTGTACAATGCCCACCCGCCAAACCAGAACTGACCTGTCCCGGGTTCAGAGATTTCACATTTGTAGGAAATGTCCTCATTTCAGTGCTGATCTTCTTTATATTATTAAGTCTTCTGTATTAAATTAAATCACTGGCTATCTATTCATATTACTGGATATCGGCTGTGTCAAAGTATATGAAAGGCAATTGATTTTTTCTTCCAGTGTTGGATGGAGTAGGGCAGTGCAGGTCAAATGTATAATTTTTATGCAATGTAATGCCAAAATTACTGTCAGAGACAGCAAACATGCAACTGTGAATGGTCAGAGACTACAGGTAGGCTGCAATAGTTGGTCAGAGACTACAGGTATGCTGCCATAGATGGTCAGAGACTACAGGTATGCTGCAATAGAAGGTCAGAGAAGGCACAGATGCTGCAAGTGATGGTCAGAGACTGTGGACATGCTGACAGATATGGCCAGAGACGATAGGTATTCTGCAAGTGATGATCAGAGACTGCAGGCATGCTGCAAGTGATAGTCTGAGACTGTAGGCATGCTGCAAGAGGTGGTCGGAGACTGTAGGCATGCTGCAAGAGGTGGTCGGAGACTGCAGGCATGCTTCAAGTGATGGTCAGAGACTATAGGCATGCTGCAAGTGATAGTCTGAGACTGTAGGCATGCTGCAAGTGATAGTCTAAGACTGTAGGCATGCTGCAAGAGGTGGTTGGAGACTGCAGGCATGCTTCAAGTGATGGTCAAAGACTATAGACATGCTGCAGGTGATGGTCAGAGACTATAGGCATGCTGCAAGTGATGGTCAGAGACTGCAGGCATTCTGTAAGTGATGGTCAGAGACTGCAGGCATGCTGTAAGTGATGGTCAGAGAATGTAGGCATGCTGCAAGAAGTGGTCGGAGACTGAAGGCATGCTTCAAGTGATGGTCAGAGACTATAGACATGCTGCAAGTGATGGTCAGAGACTATAGACATGATGCAAGTGATGGTCAGAGACTGCAGGCATGCTGCAAGAGGAGGTCAAAGACTGCAGGCATGCTGAAAGTGATGGTCAGAGACTGCAGACATGCTGCAAGAGGAGGTCAAAGACTGCAGGCATGCTGCAAGTGATGGTCAGAGACTATAGGCATGCTGCAAGTGATGGTCAGAGACTATAGGCATGCTACAAGTGATGGTCAGAGACTGCAGGCATGCTGCAAGTGATGGTCAGACACTATAGGCATGCAGACTGCAAACAAGCCACAAAAGGTGGTTCATAGACTATAGGCATGCTGCCAGAGTTGACCAGAAACATCAGACATGCTGCAAGAGATTGTCAGAGACTGCAGGCATGCCACAAGAGGTGGTCAGAGACTGCAGGCATGTATCAAGTGATGATCAGAGACTACGGGCATGCTGAAAGTGATGGTCAGAGACTATAGACATACTGCAAGTGATGGTCTATAGTGGGGATATGCAATTAGCGGACCTCCAGATGTTGCAGAACTACGATTCCCATGAGGCATAGCAAGACTCTGATAGCCACAAGCATAACACCCAGAGACAGAGGCATGATGGGACTTGTAGTTTTGCAACTGCTGGAGGTCCGCTAATTGCATATCCCTGGTCTATAGGCATTATATTACTACACAGGATTTTTAAAGTGCCAGTTTACACAATATAAAGGGCGACGGTACATTTAAATACAGAAGGAATAGGAGGGCCCTGCTCATGGAGCTTACAATATAAATGGTCAGAAATTGCAGAAATACTACAAGAGATGTCAGAGACTGTAGGCATGCTTCCAGATTGAGCCAGATGCTATAGGAATGCTGCAAGAGTTGGTCAGAGACTGCATAAAAGCTGCAAAAGGTGGTCAGGGACTATAGGCATGTTGCAAGAGGTGGTCAGAGAGGGCACATATACTGTAAAAGATGGTCAGAGACTGCTGCAGACATGCAGACAGATGTAGCCAGAGACTATAGGCATGCTGCAAGAGTTGGCCAGAAACATCAGACATCCTTCAAGTGATGTCAGAGACTGCAGACATGCTTCAAGAGATGTTCAGAGACTGCAGGCATGGTGCAAGAGGTGGTCAAAGATTGTAGGCGTGCTGCAATAGATGGTCAGAGAATGCACATATGCTGTAAGAGATAGTCAGAGAATATAAGTATGCTGCAAGAGTTGGTCAGAGATAGAGATGACCTCAAGCTTTCCCACCAGGAAGCTGTCACTGCACAAAGCTAGTCATAAGTGGCTGAGGCATTCCTTGCCCCACAGACACACATATACACACCTCTTTGGGCAGTGACTGTTTGTTGACGCGATAGTTTAGGTGGGGTCAGTCTTGGATCCAAACATATCTAAGCTCATCGCTAGTCAGAAACTTGGGACATACTACAAGAGATGGTCAGAGACTGGGGACATACTACAAGAGATGGTCAGAGACTGGGGACATACTACAAGAGATGGTCAGAGACTGAGGACATACTACAAGAGATGGTCAGAGACTAGAGACATGCTACAAGAGATGGTCAGAGACTGGGGACATGCTACAAGAGATGGTCAGAGACTGGGGACATGCTACAAGAGATGGTCAGAGACTGGGGACAGGCTACAAGAGATGGTCAGAGACCGGGGACATACTACAAGAGATGGTCAGAGACTGAGGACATACTACAAGAGATGCTCAGAGACCGGGGACATAGTACAAAAGATGGTCAGAGACTGGGGACAGGCTACAGGAGATGGTCAGAGACTGGGGACACATTACAGGAGAAGGTCAGAGGCTGGGGACATACTACAAGAGGTGGTCAGAGTCTGGGTCAGGCTACAGGAGAAGGTCAGATACTGGGGACATACTACAAGAGATGGTCAGAGACTGGGTCAGGCTACAGGAGATGGTCAGAGACTGGGGACACATTACAGGAGAAGGTCAAAGACTGGGGACACATTACAGGAGATGGTCAGAGACCGGGGATATGCTACAAGAGATGGTCAGAGAATGGCGACAGGCTACAAGAGATGGTCAGAGACTGAGGACATACTACAGGAGATGGTCAGAGACCGGGGACATAGTACAAAATATGGTTTAGAGACTGGGGACAGGGTACAGGAGATGGTCAGAGACTGGGGACACATTACAGGAGCAGGTCAGGGGCTGGGGACATACTACAAGAGGAGGTCAGAGACTGGGTCAGGCTGCAGGAGAAGGTCAGATACTGGGGACATACTACAAGAGATGGTCAGAGACTGGGTCAGGCTACAGGAGATGGTCAGAGACTGGGGACACATTACAGGAGAAGGTCAAAGACTGGGGACACATTACAGGAGATGGTCAGAGACCGGGGATATGCTACAAGAGATGGTCAGAGAATGGCGACATGCTAGAAACGATTGTTCAGAGAATGAAAGCATGGTAGAGGTAATGGCCAGAGGCTTTCGACACAATAAATGGTCAGAGACAGACATAGTTTAGAGCAGGGGTGCCCAACCAGTGGCCCGGAGGCCTTTGATGTGGCCCACGACCTCCTGCTCTGACATGGCTGGTTGAGCCATAGAACTCTGTTATTACCTACGGTTTGGTGTGCTTTCAGAAAGTGCACCACACCTGCAGGATATAATAGTAGTCTATGGCAAAGTGCAGCTGACCCGCAGGAACCGGTTAACCTGATTGGTTGAGACGCCTGTCAGTCTTATCCAAGGAACGCACCCCCCATACGTCCCTTAGATAAGTTTCCGGAAGCCGAATACAGCCTGAGGGCTGTACTCGGAAAGCCTATCCGAGCCGCTGGCTCGGATAGGCACTTCCACACAGCCAACCAGCTGCCGTTATTCAGGCGGCCGGCACTCACCATCCGGCCACCTGAATAGTCGGCGGCAGCGGCGAAAATACATAGATTCATGCAACGCACGAATCTATGTATTGTAATCAGTGTGCGAGAGCCAGAGGGGGCGGCGCTACGGCGCCCTCTATGGACGCACCGCCACTGGGTTCACACCTATGCGTTTTTGCAGGCACGGCAGCCCATTCATACGAATGGGCTGCCGTGCATTGCGTTTCCGCAAAAAAAGGAGCATGCACTGTTTAAAAAATGCGACCGCAGGTTAATTGAATGGTCTTTCTGACCATGCATTTTTCCTAAGTTACCTGCACATGCACTGCTATTCTACATGCATTGGGTTCCATTCAGTGTGCCGTTTCGCAGTCGCACGCCGAAGTGTGAACCTGGCCTTCTGCTGCTGGAATGCAGTCTAGAAATATTCCTCCTTTACTGGCATAAGTAAGCGCCTAGATAAGGAAAATGAGGACTACCCTCTGCAGTGGCCCAAAGGGCAGCAAAATGAGTACCAAGGGGCCACCAGCTTGGGCACCAGAGGAGCTGGAAACAGTTCTGCCCAGTCTCAGTAACAATAGTCCATAGTAACAGCACAAATAGAGAGGGCGAATCTCCCCAGAGAGGACACAAACAGCAATACCAACTTGATAGGGGTTCTAACCCTTCCACCTCCAAATAAAAACAAGAAAAATATTGGCTTTGGTTTAACCGCTTCCCACTTGGCCAACATCCGTATATAGCTGGGTGGGTGCTCTCCGGGTCCCTTTTGGGGTAAAAAAACAAAACAAAGACAATCAGGAGGTGGCAGGTTCATCTCCCAAACGCCTGGCAGAGCCCCCCTCTGATATCGGTCCACCATGGTAGACACTGCCACTCGTGTGCAGGAGCCATTAGGATAGGGTGACCAGACATCCCCGGATTGCAGTAGCATTGGAAGGGCGTCTGGTACTCTCGCCCTGGGTGCAACATTTGGGGAGGGCGCAAAATCATTACTGTACCCCCCCCCCCCCCAAGTGTGCTGTGTTGCCCCCCGCCCAGTGACTCTGTGGTGCAGCCTGTCCCCCATGATCCCTCAGGTTGAAAAAAATACACAAGTACATCTAGTTGATTCCTTCACTGACCACTACACTGACCTACCTGATTCCTACACTGACCTACCTGATTCCTACACTGACCACTACACTGACCTACCTGATTTTTACACTGACCTACCTGATTCCTACACTGACCTACCTGATTCCTACACTGACCACTACACTGACCTACCTGATTTTTACACTGACCTACCTGATTCCTACACTGACCTACCTGATTCCTACACTGACCACTACACTGACCTACCTGATTTTTACACTGACCTACCTGATTCCTACACTGACCACTAAACTGACCTATCTGATTCCTACACTGACCACTACACTGACCTACCTGATTTTTACACTGACCACTACACTTACCTACCTGATTCCTACACTACACTGACCTTCCTGATTCCTACACTGACCTACCTGATTCCTACACTGACCTACCTGATTCCTACACTAACCACTACACTGACCTACCTGATTCCTACACTGACCTACCTGATTCCTACACTGACCTACCTGATTCCTACACTAACCACTACACTGACCTACCTGATTCCTACACTAACCACTACACTGACCTACCTGATTCCTACACTGACCTACCTGATTCCTACACTGACCTACCTGATTCCTACACTAACCACTACACTGACCTACCTGATTCCTACACTAACTACTACACTGACCTACCTGATTCCTACACTGACCTACCTGATTCCTACACTGACCTACCTGATTCCTACACTGACCACTACACTGACCTACCTGATTTTTACACTGACCTACCTGATTCCTACACTGACCACTAAACTGACCTATCTGATTCCTACACTGACCACTACACTGACCTATCTGATTCCTACACTACACTGACCTTCCTGATTCCTACACTGACCTACCTGATTCCTACACTGACCTACCTGATTCCTACACTAACCACTACACTGACCTACCTGATTCCTACACTGACCTACCTGATTCCTACACTGACCTACCTGATTCCTACACTAACCACTACACTGACCTACCTGATTCCTACACTAACCACTACACTGACCTACCTGATTCCTACACTGACCTACCTGATTCCTACACTGACCTACCTGATTCCTACACTGACCACTACACTGACCTACCTGATTTTTACACTGACCTACCTGATTCCTACACTGACCACTAAACTGACCTACCTGATTCCTACACTGACCACTACACTGACCTACCTGATTTTTACACTGACCACTACACTTACCTACCTGATTCCTACACTACACTGACCTTCCTGATTCCTACACTGACCTACCTGATTCCCTACATTGACCACTACACTGACCTACCTGATACCTACATTGACCACTACACTGACCTACCCTATTCCTAAACTGACCACTACACTGACATACCTGATTCCTACACTGACCACTACACTGACCTACCCGATTCGTACACTGACCACTACACTGACCTACCTACCTGATTCCTACACTGACCACTACACTGACCTTCCTGATTCATACACTGACCACTACACTGACCTACCCGATTCGTACACTGACCACTACACTGACCTACCTACCTGATTCCTACACTGACCACTACACTGACCTTCCTGATTCCTAAACTGCCCTACCTTGGTCATCCAAATCTAGTTCAACCAATAAAAGGGTGGGGGAGGGGAATCCTAAAGAAATATCCTAAGGCAAAAGAAAAAAAATACTAAAGCAAAAATATATATATATATATATATATATATATATTCAAAAAAATTCTGAAACAAAGAACAAAAGAAAATTATCTTATAAAAAAAAAATCCAGAAACTAAAAAATCCTAAACAAATATTCATGAAAAAAAATATATATATATCCCCAAAAAATCCTAAAACAAAAAAAAATCCTAAAACAAAGAACAACATTTTTTTTCTAATAAAAAAAAAATGAAACTAAAAAATCCAAAAAAAAATATTCTAAGGAAAAAACAAAAACACAAAAAATCCTCAAAAATAAAAATGAATATCCTAGACCAGTGATGGTGAACCTTGGCACCACAGATGTTTTGGAACTACATTTCCCATGGTGCTCATGCACTCTGCAGTGTAGCTGAGCATCATGGGAAATATAGTACCAAAACATCTGGGGTGCCAAGGTTCACCATCACTGTCCTAGACAGTCACAGACTGAGACAAGTACTCGAGATATGATAAAATGAACGGCGCTTTAGCGCTAACGCACGGGTGGCCCCCAGTATAAAGAGGTCTTAGGGTGCTCAGGGGCGGACTGACCATTGAGGAACTCGGGCACTGCCCGAGGGCCCCATGCCACTAGGGGCCCCATCAGTTGCCAGGCTCATTAAAACCAGGGACAGTATGTACAAATCTGTGTTTTTTTTACATCTGTCCCTGATATGTCCAAAACCTACATGCTTTTGATGTGAAAATCCCGAGATTTTAGCTGCCCCGCCTCTGTACTGCCACCTGGCTTGGTGGCCATCTGTAAGCCGGGGGCCCCATAATCTTCTATTGCCCGGGGGCCCCATGAGTTGTCAGTCCGCCTCTGGGGGTGCTATTAAAAAAAAAATGAATGGCACCTCTACATGCTACCCGCATAACATACCCTGACGTAATGCACGTTACTCCAGAAGGGCAGAAAATGGTGTTTCATCTCTGATACGATATCGGAACCCTCATCGGCACACCGGTGCACCTGGTCAGAGATTATCTTTGGCCTCCTCTGGCCTTCATGAGTGTTGAGGCCGATCCGCTCTCCCAGCCCAGGTATGCCGAGTATCCGGCTGCCCTTCACACCTGGCCGGAGGATTAAATGTCCACTGAGGAGCGACTCACAACAAATCCACCTCCTGTTTAACCTGCAGAGAGGATAAAAGGCTGACAAGGTCTTTTATCAGCACCTATCAGGTCTACACAGGTCACCTTAACACCTCCACCGGGGTCAGCCAGGGTCACCCGGACAACAATGGCTGCTTGTTTGTACACAGCTCATCAAAGGCTCAGGCGGATGTCCTGCCAGGGGGTGAGGAGGCTTCAACCAGGACCAGGGCTTTTTTTCTGGGGGAACTTGGGGGAACTCAGTTCCACCACCTTTGGCTCAGACCCTTTGGTGCCTGCTCACCACAATCACTTGTGAACACAGAAGTCTGGTTTCTGTGTTTACAAGTGACTGCTTTGTAACCCCCTGAACTCTGCACACTGTATGTAATGCAATTCTGGTATTTAATACCCCTTTAAGACCCTTCTACTGTTTGTGAAATCTAAATGGGTCGTGGTTGAGTTCCTGCACCTATTTTCTGAGAAAAAAAGCTCTGACCAGGACCATGGAGGATACAGAATGGGGCTCATTCTACTGTAATGGACGGATCCCGGGAGCTCGGCGATGGATAGAAGTCCTATGGATTGAGCCTGTGCTGTATAGAAAGGTGACCATAGACCTCAGGGGACACATACATGAGCGCTCAGAGTTCCTACTCATCCACTTCAAGCCCAGGCCAATTCTGATGCCGCGTACACACGACCATTTTCGGCATGTAAAAAACAACGTTTTCCAGCCTCTAGAAAAAAACGATATTTTTTCCAACTTTATCATTAAAACGGCCTTGCCCACACACGATTGTGAAAAAAAAAAATGCTCTAGCAAAGCGCGGTGACGTGCAACACGTATGACGGCACTATAAAGGGAAGTTCCATGCGGATGACGCCACCCTTGGGGCTGCTTTTGCTGATTCCGTGTTAGTAAAAGACGATTCGCGCTTTTCTGTCTGTTACAGCGCGATGAATGTGCGATCTCCATTATGAATGGTAGTTTTACCAGAACGAGCGCTCCTGTCTCATAACTTGCTTCTGAGCATGCGCTGGTTTTTAACGTCGTTTTAGCCCACACACGATTGGCCAAATTCAGATACAAATATGTATCTATCCGGCGGCGTAGCGTATGCTCTTTACGATACGCCTCCGCAAATTTTATGGGCAAGTGCCTTATTCAGAAAGCACTTGCTCCATAAGTTGCGGCGGGGTAGCGTAAAGTGTCTGGCGTAAGTGCGCCTAATTTAAATTATTAATGTGGGGGGCGTGATTCATGTAAATGAATCATGACCCCACGCAATTTATGCATTTTCTGAACGCCGCATGCGCCGTCCGTGGACGTATCCCAGTGCGCATGCATCAAATCACGTTGCTATTTGTCAATGTAAACTACGAGAACGTAACTAACGTCGAGCCCCATTCCCGAACGATTTACGCAAACGAAACGACGTACAATTCGACGCTGTCCCGACGTCCATACTTAACATTGGCTGCGCCTCATATAGCTGGGGTAACCTTACGCCGCAAAAAGCCTTACGCAAACAACGTTAACTACGACGCCCAGTCGCAAGTACGTTCGGGAATCGCCGTAACTCCCTAATTTACATATTCAACGCGTAAAACGATGGAAGCGCCACCTAGCGGCCAGCGTGAAAACTGCAACTAATATACGACGGTGTAACAGAATTACGCCGCTCGTATATTAGCAGAATTCCGGAGTATCTTAGTGAATTTATTCTCTCTTGGGAAGAGGAGAATAAGGGGGGATATGATCAACATGTACAAATATATAAGGGGTCCATATAGTGAACTTGGTGTTGAGTTATTCACTTTAAGGTCAACACTGAGGACAAGGGGGCACTCTTTACGTCTGGAGGAAAAGAGATTTCACCTCCAAATATGGAAAGGGTTCTTCACAGTAAGAGCTGTGAAAATGTGGAACAGACTCCCTCCAGAGGTGGTTCTGGCCAGATCAATTGATTGCTTTAAGAGAGGCCTGGATTCTTTCCTAAATGCACATAATATAACTGAGTACTAAGATTTGTAGGTAAAGTTGATCCGGGGTAAATCCGATTGCCTCTCGGGGGATCAGGAAGGAATTTTTTCCCCTCCAGCAGCAAATTGGATCATCGCTCTGCTGGTTTTTTTTATACCTTCCTCTGGATCAACTGTGGGTATGGAGTTGGGTTTATGGGATGTACTGTGTTTTATTTTGTTTGTTTATTTTTTTTTATGGTTGAACTGGATGGACTTGTGTCTTTTTTCAACCTGACTAACTATGTAACTAACTATGTAACTATGTAGCATGTTCGAATTTTTTGTTTTGGCATTTTTTCAGAACTCGGAAAATGATGTGAAGCCCACACACGATCGTTTTAAATGAAATTTTTTTTAAACTTTGTTTTTTACATGCCGAAAAATAATCGTGTGTACGCGGCATGACACTTCTCACCTACATGTAAAAATCATATTTTTTTCGCTAGAAAATTACATAGAACCCCCAAACATTATATATGTTTTTTTTTTTTAGCAGAGACCCTAGAGAATACAATGGTGGTCGTTGCAACTTTTTATCTCGCACGGTATTTGCGCAGCAATTTTTCAACGTGATTTTTTTGAAAAAAAAAAACAGTTCATGCTTTAAAAAAAACAAAACGGTAAAGTAAGATGATGTTAAGCCGAGTAAATAGATATCCAACATGTCACGCTTCAAAACTGCACACGCTCGTGGAATGGCGCCAAACTTTGATACTTAAAAATCTCCATAGGCGACGCTTTCAATTTTTTTTACTGGTTACATTTTTTGAGTTACAGAGGAGGTCTAGGGCTAGAATTATTGCTCTCGCTCTACCAATCGCGGCCACACCTCACATGTGTGGTTTGAACACCTTTTTCATATGTGGGTGGGACTTACGTATGCGTTCGCTTCTGCGTGCGAGCTCACGGCGAAAGGGGCGCTTTAAAAATAAAAAAAATGTTATTGTTAATTTTAATACATTCTTTTTTTTTACACTTTAAAAACAAAAATCGATCACTTTTCTTCCTATTACAAGTAATGTAAACATCCCTTGTAATAGGAATATGGCATGACAGGTCCTCTTTACAGTGAGAAGTGGGGACAATAAGTCCCCACATCCCACCTCTAGGCTGGGAAGCCTAAAATAAAAAAAAACGATCTTCCCGGCCGAGGCGGCACTGTTTTTTTTTTAATGCAGAGGCGCGCCCAGCCTCCGACCATCATAAAGATTTCGGCGACCATCTGGTAAACCGGAAATCTCTATGATCAGCACCCGGGGCCGGCGTATCTGTTCTCCGAGTCACCAATCGCACAGGTGAGTCAGTAGAAGCACCTTTGGGGAGCGGCGGGAGGGGGGGACGTCCCCTTTCAATACCTGTAAGAACAAGCGGCTGACCAGCTGCTATGACTATTCCTATGGTGTAGGAATAGCTGCACCCATCATTCAGATATACCCAGGGCCGCCATCAGGGGGGTACAGGCATTACACCAGTAAGGGGCCCGATGGTCCCCAGGGGCCCGGTGCCCCCCCCCTGTTTTTTCATTTATTAATTCATTTTTTTGTCTGACCCCCCCCCCCCCCTTTAGACAACTCGCAGAGGTCTCTGCTCCTGCCTAAATCTGTGTAAGGGGCCCCAAAATTTGTGAAGGCTGCCCTGGATATACTACCACAAAGCCCAGGACATCTTATGACGGCGAGCCGTTGGCAAGTGGTTATGTTTATAGAGATGGATGTTCATCAGAGCCACCACCAGACCCAGCTTATCAGTGGTGGGACAGTAGCAATGGGACGAGCCCCACCAATCTGTTCAATGGTCAGTTTGGGTGATATTCACATCCATCTCTTGTAGTATGTCCCCAGTCTCTGACCCTCTCTTGTAGTATGTCCCCAGTGTCTGACCATCCCCTGTAGTATGTCCCCAGTCTCTGACCATCTCCTGTAGTATGTCTCCAGTCTCTGACCATCTTCTGTTGTGTTTCCCCAGTCTCTGACCATCTCCTGTAGTATTTCCCCAGTCTCTGACCATCTCCTGTACTATGTCCCCAGTCTCTGACCATCTCCTGTACTATGTCCCCAGTCTCTGACCATCTGCTGTACTATGTCTCCAGTCTCTGACCATCTCCTGTACTATGTCCCTAGTCTCTGACCATCTGCTGTACTATGTCTCCAGTCTATGACCATCTCCTGTAGTGTGTCCTAAGTCTCTGACCATCTCCTGTACTATGTCCCCAGTCTCTTACCATCTCCTGTACTATGTCCCCAGTCTCTGACCATCTCCTGTAGTGTGTCCTAAGTCTCTGACCATCTCCTGTACTATGTCCCCAGTCTCTGACCATCTCCTGTAGTATGTCCCCAGTTTCTGACCATCTCTTGTAGTATGTCCCCAGTCTCTGACCATCTCTTGTAGTATGTCCCCAGTCTCTGACCCTCTCTTGTAGTATGTCCCCAGTCTCTGACCCTCTCTTGTAGTATGTCCCCAGTCTCTGACCATCTCCTGTAGTATGTCCCCAGTCTCTGACCATCTCCTGTAGTATGTCCCCAGTCTCTGACCATCTTCTGTTGTGTTACCCCAGTCTCTGACCATCTCCTGTAGTATGTCCCCAGTCTCTGACCATCTCCTGTACTATGTCCCCAGTCTCTGACCATCTTCTGTTGTGTTACCCCAGTCTCTGGCCATCTGCTGTACTATGTCTCCAGTCTCTGACCATCTCCTGTAGTGTGTCCCCAGTCTCTGACCATCTCCTGTACTATGACCCCAGTCTCTGACCATCTCCTGTAGTGTGTCATCAGTCTCTGACTATCTCCTGTACTATGTCCCCAGTCTCTGACCATCTCCTGTAGTGTGTCCCCAGTCTCTGACCATCTCCTGTAGTGTGTCCCCAGTCTCTGACCATCACCTGTAGAATGTCCCCAGTCTCTGACCATCTCCTGAAGTGGGTCCCCAGTCTCTGATATTCTCTTGTAGTATGACCCCAATCTCTGACCATCACCTGTAGTATGTCCTCACTTTCTGACCATCTCCTGTAGCATTATATATATATATATATATATATATATATATATATATATATATATATATATATATTTATAGAATATTATTTGTGGGCATTGGGGGATGCAGGTGAGCCCCCTATATCTAGTAAATTGGCTTCCAATGCTGGAAAATTGTCATTAACAGCTAGTATTTCTAGGGGGGGGGGGGGCAATAGAAGCCTATGTACTTTCTCCATGGAGTTGTCCTTTAATGTCACTCCTCCGTCTTCCCTGAGTGTCACGATTCTCTCTTACATAAGACATAACACGGGCAACGTGTCATGGGTGACATGGAGTGGTGTCAGGTGAGACTGATGATTCCGGAGGTTGCTTGTTGTATAACTTCTCACCGGTAACACTTGTCACCTGCTTATGTAAGATGCTGTAAGTACATCCCGTGCTGTGTGACATGTTCACTGGGTTCTTGTCCACAACGTTCCATATCCGGGAGGAATCTATTGGTGTTCCCAGAGGAAGAAAGCAATGGTTGTTTGCAGCAGGGCCATCCTAATAGCATCATGGGCCCCTGGGCAAAGTAATGCACTGGGGACCCTATCAGTCGGCCCCAATTTTTACGCACCTAATTAAAGTATAAATCTTTGATGGAATTAAACATATATTTATTAGTACTTTAAAATTGATTTTAAACAGTAAGAAAACATGCCATAAATTAAAGTCTAATCAACAAAATGGGCACAGAAAGGAGGATGCAGAAGGGCAGGGTACAAGGGAAGTCAGGAGGGCACCTTACAGGTTCTGGGACGCTGCCCGGGCCATCCTGGGACAGCTTAGTAAAAATCGTGAGTGTCCTGGCAAATCCAGGACAGTTGGCAAGTATGATGTAATGCAAGATTATCATGGGGCCCCCATGCACCTGGGGCCCATGAGCAATGCCCAGTGGTGCCCATGCATTAAAATGGCAGAGGTCTCACCCGCTCTTTCATCCCCAGCCTGACGGTCCCTGGCCCACCCTTTCATTGATTGGATATTTTTTTTCCAATAATGGAGGCTCAGCGTCGCATCACAGCTTCCTTATTTCAGCACCCCACTGGCCCTTCCTTCCAGCAACGATTTACCTGCATTGCATAGCCACTTAACCACTTAAGGACCGCCGCATGTACATTTACGTCGGCAGAATGGCACCGACAGGCACATCAACGTATATATACGTTGGTGCCTTGGGGGGGATCGGGGGTCCGATCGGAACCCCCCCCGTACATGCGGCGGTCCACGCGGCTGCAGGAGCGATCCGACAAGTGGGGGCAGCTATCCGTTTTCATCCGCCCCCTCCGGATCGCTCCCAGCCAATGCGCGCGCCCGCCTGACCTGTCACTTCCTCCTCCTGTGTAAACACAGGAAGGAGGAAGCGACGTGATCTCTCCCTCGGCGTTTGTTTCAAGCGCCGCTGAGGAGAGATCACTACAGAACAAGTAAGTCTGCACCAAACAGCACACTGACACACACATTTAACCCCCGCGATCGCATGTATGATTACTGTATTTAGTGTCAGTGTGACAGACAGTGTGACAGTCAGACAGTCAGTAGTGTCAGGGTAGCCCCCCCCACCCCCCCCAATAAAGTTTTAACCCCTTGATCACTGCCCTAGTTAACCCTTTCACTCCCTATTGCCAGCGTCACTAAGCGATCATTTTTCTGATCGCTGTATTAGTGTCGCTGTTCCCGCTAGGTAGCTATTTTTTTTTTAATGCGATTTTTTTTTTACTAAAGACATGTGGCTAAATACATTTTGGCCTAAATGTTTGACTAAAATTTAGTTTATTGGTTTTTTATTATAACAAAAAGTAAAAAATATTGATTTTTTTTCAAAAATGTCGCTCTATTTTTGTATATAGCGCAAAAAATAAAAATCGCAGAGGCGATCAAATACCACCAAAAGAAAGCTCTATTTGTGGGAAAAAAAGGACGCAAATTTTGTTTGGGAGCCACGTCGCACGACTGCGCAATTGTCTGTTAAAGCGACGCAGTGCCGAATCGCAAAAACCCCTTGGGTCATTTGCCAGCGTATTGGTCCGGGTCTTAAGTGGTTAAGGACCGAGCCTCTTTCTAAGATTTGTTGTTTACAAGTTAAAAAAAAAAATTTTTTTGCTAGAAAATTACTTAGAACTCCCAAACATCCTCTTTTTTTTTTCTTACACCCTAGAGAATAAAATGGCGGTCGTTGAAATACTTTTGTCTCACCGCAGTGGTCTTACAAGCGCACTTTTTTGGGAAAAAATACACATTTTTTTAGTTAAAAAAAAAGACAACAGTAAAGTTAGCCCATTTCTTTTATATTGTGAAAGATAATGTTACGCCAAGTAAATTGATACCCAACATGTCACGCTTCAAAGTTGCGCCCGCTCGTGGAATGGCGACAAACTTTTACCCTTAAAAATCTCCATAGGCGACATTTAAAATGTTCTACAGGTTGCATGTTTTGAGTTACAGAGGAGGTCCAGAGCTAGAATTATTGCGCTCGCTCTACCGATCGCGGCGATACCTCACATGTGTGGTTTGAACACCGTTTTCATATGCAGGCGCTACTCTAATATGCGTTCGCTTCTGCACGCGAGCTTGGTGGGACGGGGCACGTTTACATTTTTATTATTATTATTATTTATTTAAACTTTTATTACACTTCTTTAAAAAAAATGGTGTCAATTTTATTCCTATTACAAAGAATGTAAACATCCCTTGTAATAGAAAAAAAGCATGACAGGTCCTCTTAAATATGAGATCTGGGGTCAAAAAGTTGCTCGGCAACGGGCCGGGACCAGACGCTCAGCAACGGGCCGTGACCACGCGCTCAGCAACGGGCCGGGACCAGACACTCAGCAACGGGCCGGGACCAGACGCTCAGCAACGGGCCGGGACCAAACGCTCAGCAACGGGCCGTGACCAGACGCTCAGCAACGGGCCGTGACCAAACCCTCAGCAACAGGCCGGGACCAGACGCTCAGCAACGGGCCAGGACCAGACGCTCAGCAACGGGCCGGGACCAGACGCTTAGCAACGGGCCGGGACCAGACGCTCAGCAACGGGCCGGGACCAAACGCTCAGCAACGGGCCGGGACCAAACGCTCAGCAACGGGCCGGGACCAGACGCTCAGCAACGGGCCGGGACCACACGCTCAGCAACGGGCCGTGACCAGATGCTCAGCAACGGGCCGGGACCAAACGCTCAGCAACGGGCCGGGACCAGACGCTCAGCAACGGGCCGGGACCACACGCTCAGCAACGGGCCGTGACCAGACGCTCAGCAACGGGCCGTGACCACACGCTCAGCAACGGGCCGTGACCAGACGCTCAGCAACGGGCCATGACCAGATGCTCAGCAATGGGCCATGACCAAACGCTCAGCAACGGGCCGGGACCAGACGCTCAGCAACGGGCCGGGACCAAACGCTCAGCAACGGGCCGTGACAAAACGCTCATCAACGGGTTGTGACCAGACGCTCAGCAACGGTCTGTGGCCAGGCGCTCAGCAACGGGCCGTGGCCAGGGGCTCAGCAAGGGTCCATGACCACACACTCAACTTCGGGCCAAGTATTGGGCTTCTTCAGGGGATATGTGTTTTATCATACCGATATTATAAAGATCAAGTCTCTCAATCCAAAAAAAGTAACTTCAATGTACATAAATCTGCAAACAGGTCTAATAGGGAGAGAAAACAAACCCACCTAGATGCAAGGCGAAGTAGAGATAAGGTGGCTGTAGGGGGAGTCGATCAGACCCCTCTCAGAGGGCCAGATTCACGTACCTGGGCGTATCTTTGTGCGGGCGTAGCGTATCTTCTTTACGCTACGCCGCCGCAAGTTAGAGAGGCAAGTGCTGTATTCACAAAGCACTTGCTCCCTAAGTTACGGCGGCGTAGAGTAAATGGGCCAGCGTAAGCCCGCGTAATTCAAAGTAGCAAGGCAGTGGGCGTGTTTTATTAACAATGAACCGTGACCCCATGCAAATAATGGGCCGAACGAACGGCGCATGCGCCGTCCGTGGACGTATCCCAATGCGCATGCTCAGAATCACGTCGGATAGAATGCCTAAGTGACGTCGGCGCGCAATGCCTACGATGTGTGTGAACGTAACCTACGCCCAGCCCTATTCACGTACTACATAAACGGCGTAAACGCTGTAAAATTAGATGGCATCGTTCCCTGGCCCATACCTTTGCATTAGCTGCGCCTCATATAGCAGGGGTGACTTTACGCCGGACGTAAGCCTTATGCAAAGTGCGTATATGAAGCGTCCGGGCGCATCTATGTTCCTGAATCTGCGTATCTTTCTCATTTGCATATTTATAATGGGAACGCTGAATGCTTCCAGCGTAACTATGCGCCCACGATACGCCGGCGTAGGCAAGTTAAGTCGGACGGCTGAAGACATGTTTTTCGGCATAACACGCTTTGTGAATCGGAGATACGCCGGCGTAAATGCTTCCTGAATCTGGCCCAGAGTGTTAGGCCCAGGTTCTCAGTTCATTCAAGGAACAGTTTAACCTCTTGAGATCCGCGCTATAGTCGAATGACGGCTACAGCGCGGACCTGAATTGCCAACAAGCCGTCAATTGACGGCCTCCCCTTTGGGCGTTCCCCGCACGTGCTCCAGAGCGCGCAGCGGGGAAACTCTGTGTTGACCGTGTCCCTTGGACACAGCCAATTACAGATCGCCGTGAACGGCCAATCAGAGTGTCCGTTTGCGATGCGATCTGTGCGGCCAATGAGAGATGATAAACATATGAGATCATCTCTCATTGCCGGCTCACACAGAGACATGTCATGGAGAGAAGAGACCGATCTGTGTTCCTTGTACATAGGGACACAGATCGGTCACCTCCCCCAGTCACCCCCCTCCCCCCACAGTTAGAACACAATGTAGGGAATACATTTAACCCCTTCCTCACCCCCTAGTGTTAACCCCTTCAATGCCAGTCACATTTATACAGTAATTAGTGCATATTTATAGCACTGATCGCAGTATAAATGTGAATTGCGCCAAAAATGTGTCAAAAGTGTCCGATGTGTCCGCCATAACATCGCAGTACCAATAAAAATCGCAGATCGTTGCCATTTCTACTAAAGAAAAAAATAATAAAAAATAATAATTCTGTCCCCTATTTTGTAGGCGCTATAACTTTTGCGCAAACCAGTCGCTTATTGCGATTTTTTTTTTTTTTTACCAAAAATATGTAGAAGAATATGTATCGCCCTAAACTGAGAAAAAATTATTATTATTTTTTTTTAAATTGGGATATTTATTATAGCAACAAGTAAAAAATATTGTATTTTTTTTCAAAATTGTCGCACTTTTTTGTTTATAGCGCAAAAAATAAAAACCGCACTGGCGATCAAATACCACCAAAAGAAAGCTCTACTTGTGGGGAAAAAAGGACGCCAATTTTGTTTGGGAGCCACGCCGCACGACCGCGCAATTGTCAGTTAAAGGGACGCAGTGCCGGAAGCTGAAATTTCACCTGGGCAGGAGGGGGGTATATGTGCCCAGTAAGCAAGTGGTTAAATTAGACAATCCCCGCTGGATTACTTGGTATTGTAATAAAGAAGCATCTGACCCATGCACACCGCGGCTCCCCGCCACAAGTTTTGGAATCGGAAACCCTGCATAACGTGCCTGTGCGCATTTTCATGCAAGCGAGCGATGCAGAATACAGGAGAAAGTTCCTAGCCGGTGTATTGGTGCACGTCTTGTCTGGATGTAATCACTAACATACAGGAAAAGGACAGCAATGCACTTTGCATACAAGTTTACGCCTCGCTTCTGTTATTATGATTTAAAAAGAGTAGCTACAGAAAACACATTAGGGCTTATTTTCAGGGGATGTCTTATTTATTTGCGGTATATACAAAAAAGTTTTCCCCGCTGTCAGTTCAGAGGTCAGCATTCTATAATCCCAAAAATAAACCTTAAAGCGGAGGTCCACACAAAAATGGAACCTCCGCTTTTTGGAACCCTCCCCCCTCTGGTGTCACATTTGGGAGGGGGTGCAGATACCAGTGTAATACAGGTATTTACCCTCACTTAGACTTCCACGGGAGCCACGCCCCCTGCTGTCTTCTGGGAAACGCACTGGTCCCAGAAGACAGCGGGGAGCCGAGCGATTGTGGACACCCTGGACAGGTAAGTGTCCATTTATTAAAAGTCAGCAGCTGCAGTATTTGTAGCTGCTGGCTTTTAATATATTTTTTTTTAGTCGGACCTCAGCTTTAATAAAGGTCTTGTAATCCGTTCTGTAAAAAGATTATGGGCCAGATTCAGGTAGAGTTATGCCGACGTATCAGTGATACGCCGGCATAACTCTGACTTTGCGCCGGCGTATCTGTTTTCTGTATTCAGAAAACAAGATACGCCGGTTTGCAGTAAAGATCTGACAGGCGTATTTGTATTACGCCGTCAGATCTTAAATGCAATTGTAAAATGGCCGACAGGGGCGTTCCCGCTGATTTACGCCGAGAATATGTAAATCAGCGAGATACGCCAATTCACGAACGTACGCCCGCCCGACGCAGTGACTTTACGCCGTTTCCGTAAGGGGTTTCCCGGCGTAAAGATAAAGCACCAAAAAGATGACGCATCCTATGTTAAGTATGGACGTCGTGACCGCGGGAAATTAGAAAATGTTTACGTCGTTTGCGTAACTCGTCCGTGAATGGGGATTTACGTTGAGCATGCGCACTGGGATTTTTCAATGGTCGACGCATGCGCAGTACATTCGGCGCAGGGACGCGCCTAATTTAAATAGCATACACCCCCTACCCACCCAATTTGAATTAGGCCGCCCAATTTACGCTACGCCGCCGCAACTTTACACGCAAGTGCTTTGTAAATACAGCACTTGCGGGTAAAGTTGTGGAGGCGTAACGTAAATCGGAAAAGTTACGCCGCCGCAAAGAACCGCTCGCCATCCTGAATCTGGCCCTATATATGTGCAGGGTGTCTCCTTGTGTAACTTTATTGTGGAAAATACCTTATTAACAGCGCTGCTGGGCGCTCACGTGACCCGCCGTAACTCTTCTTTCCTGCTCCGAATACTGCTGAGGGAGAGGCCGAGATCGCTGCTGACATTAGCCTGCTCCAAGTGCTACAGAGGGAGGGGCTACTGACATCAGCCGGGAGGAGAGGAAAAGACCTCCGGCTGGTCACGTGAGCGCCTAGTGGAGCTGTAAATAAGTTATGTCGCACTACCCCCATAGGAGCTGCTGGTTAGTTTTGGGCCTGGACATTACCTAACCCCTAAACTCCAAAGTCATTCACCACTCCCTCCTGAGTGGGTATTGCCCACCCGGATAGACCCCTCTCACCTGGCCTAGCAGCCGGAATGATGCACGAACCAGTTCGATAACAGTCTCTGCCTCAGACTGATTGAGAACAAATTGAACAGTCCGGAATCCTCTGCCACAGGATGTATCACCCCAACTTCCAGCCGCACAGTTAAAAGGCCTTTAAGCCGACCCGGCGAACTGTAGGACAACTACAGTTGTGGATCCCTCCTTAATAAGGTCATCAGGCCTATCCCGAGACATAAGCCTTTCGCTTGGTCTCCTCCAGGGCAGGTCCTCCCCTGGTTTCCTTTATTAAGTATAGTTTCCTTCTCTTAGATGGACATCTTGAGATCCCTCTTGACTTGTAGGCCCCAGTCAGCATAACAGGGCCTACTGGTAGAGATGCAGCCTTGGGCAAACGTGGTCCCGGGGCTGGAAATCACACAACACATACCTTGTGCCAGGAGGGCCACGAGGCGAAGGACCCCAAAATATGGCGTCTGCTCCTTAATTATCCCTTCCCGGTATGCACAGCGGGGCACCATTCCCACTGGGCTGCTCCCAAGGAAAGATACTCAATGAACTATGGCTTGCCCGTGTTCCAACACTGACCTGTGGCGGTATCGTCACCTACAGGCAACAGTGGAAAAAATGCTATCAGGCACATCCACTTCCAGGACAGAGGCCTTAGGCCGCGTACACACGGCAGAGATCCTCGACGGGCAGAACACATCGTTCCGCCCGTCAAGGCTCTCTGCCGGCCGTCGAAATCGGCGACCCGCCCGTCGGGAATGGCAACCAGCCATTCATCCAAGCTGGCCGTCGAGGAAATAGAGAGCGTGCTCTCTATTTCTGCTCGACGGGCTTCCCGACGGGAAGCTCGCCGAGACCGTACACGCGGCCGAGGTCCTCGCTGGAATGTGCATTCCAGCGAGGTTCTCGCTGGTTTTCAGCGAGAACCTCGGCCGTGTGTACGCCGCCTCAGTATAAATCATACAGTCTGAGCCACATTATCGGCTCAGATACCCACTAAATTTAACACAGCGCCCAGTCATTTGGGAGCAGGGTGCTACAGTTATTTTCTACAATAAAGTTACACAAGGAGACATGATATACATTATATAATCTTTTACAGAACGGATTTGATGATTTTACAAGGACTTTAACTAGGGTTTATTTTCGGGGTAGGGCCTATATTGCAGCCATCTCAGAACTTTACACTAGGTCTTATTTTTAGGGAAAGTCAAAGAAAAGTTTTTGTGTTATCATTCATATTCTCTGAAAAATGGCCAAGAAATCATAAATTCTGCCAGGGTATGTAAACCTGTATTCTGATTTCTTCATTACAGGGCTAGATAGGTTAGTATTCGATTGTGGATGTCTGTAGAGGTAGAGAATGTAATGTTAAGGTGGACTCATCCTTTAAATCATCAAATGAACGACAACTTGTAAAGGAAATTCTACAGGAGCGAGGCCAGCTTTCGTCTCCCTTGTCCCGGCAGTCGGCGCCAATCTATTTACCGTACAGAAAACAAGACTTGAGCGTGACAGCGCCTATATAACGCTGCATCTGGCTCTCTGCAGACACCATTGCCCATCACGAGGAAGAAATTCTCCGCACTGCCAACCTGGCAGGCTCCGATCGCAGAGATAGCATTTGTTGTATTTGCTGCAGAAACATAAATATTATTAAGTATCATCGCAGCCCCAATGCTGACACTTCCTGCGACAAAACAAGCCCAGTATGTAGGCAGAGGCGGATCGGCTGACCCGCTTGTTTACCGATTTGGGCTCCGCGTTGGCACTGATGGAGTTAAATATTGGGGGGAAAAAAGGAAATCGTGCAACAAATAGAGACTTGGAATGGAATTGTTCATTTCCAGGAAATTCTACCGGGAATAACGTGCAGACAGAGTCTGGTCTGGGTTTGCTGCAGCCAGCTCTGGTACAGCTCAATCCTGATTGGTTGGTTGGACTTTACACCGATATCATGAGCATCCACAGAAAAAAGAGATTGTCAGGCGTGTGGAAACATTTTCCCATCAGGAGAAGACTTTGATTGACAGTCAGCATCTGGCACCAAGCCGCATTCAATCCCGAAGGAGCAGCGAGAAGCCGAGGGACAGTACAGCTCCACCTAAGATACTCAACGCGCCCATCTGAGAAGCACCCACTGGAAGACGCTATTCTTTGTCTTCCAGCCTGCGTGGTGATTCTGAGGAAGTGTTGAGGCAGCGTTGGCACTCAAAGTGCAGCTAAAATCATTTTTAATTTTGGTTAAAAAAAATGTATACATTTAACCCAGGCCAATTCTGGGTTTTAACCACTTGAGACAAAAGACGTCCACAGCGCGGCTCTCAAGTGCCAAGTTGACGTCTTTGGACGTCATTTAAAGTGCATTACCCACGCGCGCCACTGGGTGGCGCGCAGCGGGTAAACACTGTCCCGGCGCATCGCTGAAGAGCCGATGCCTGTACCTGGCGGCCGCGATGTCCGCGGGTACATGCGATCGGCGGGAACACAGCAGGTGACAGCAGCGACGTGGAGCTCTGTATGTGATGATGGGGTGTAAACACAGAGCTCCACGTGCTGTCAGAGGAGAGGAGACCGATCTGTGTCCCTTGTACATAGGGCACAATCGGTCACCTCCCCCAGTCAGTCCCCTCCTCCCACACAGTTAGAACACACCCAGGATACACATTTAACCCCTTCCTCACCCCTAGTGTTAACCCCTTCCCTGCCAGTCACATTTATACAGTAATTAGTGCATTTTTATAGCACTGATCGCTGTATAAATGTGAATGGTCCCAAATTTGTGTCCAAAGTGTCCGTTATGTCCGCCGCAATAACGCATTCCCAATAAAAATCGCAGATCGCCACCATTACTAGTAAAAAAAAAAAAAAAAATCATAATTATGTTCCCCATTTTGTAGGCGCTATAACTTTTGTGCAAACCAGTCTCTTGGGATTTTTTTTTTTTTTTTTACAAAAATACGTAGAAGAATACGTATCGGCCTTAACTGAGAAAAAAAAAATATATTTTTTTTAAAAAATTGGGATATTTATTATAGCAACAAGTAAAAAAAATATATATATATTTTTTTTAAATTGTCGCACTTTTTTTGTTTATATCGTAAAAAATAAAAACCGCAGAGGTGATCAAATACCACCAAAAGAAAGCTCTATTTGTGGGGGGGAAAAAAGGACGGCAATTTTGTTTGGGAGTCACGTCGCACGACCGCGCAAATGTCAGTTAAAGCGACGCAGTGCCGGAAGATGAAATTTCGCCTGGGCAGGAAGGGGGTTTATGTGCCCAGTAAGCAAGTGGTTAAATGTAAAAATCTGTACTTTTTTGGTAGAAAATTACGCAGAACCCACCAAACATTATGGGCTAGATTCAGGTACAGCGGCGTATCTTTAGAGCGGCGTAGCGTATCTTCTTTACACTACGCCGCCGCAACTTAGAGAGGCAAGTGCAGTATTCACAAAGCACTTGCTCCTTAAGTTGCGGCGGCGTATCGTAAATAGGCGGCGTAAGCCCGCCTAATTCAAAGTAGCAAGGCAGTGGGCGTGTTGTATTGTAATGAACCGTGACCCCATGCAAATGATGGGCCGAACGAACGGCGCATGCGCCGTCAGTGGACGTATCGCAGTGCGCATGCTCAGAATCACGTCGAATAGAATGCCTAAGATACACGTCGAACGTAACTTACGCACAGCCCAACTCACGTACGACTTACGTAAACGGCGTAAAATTCTATGGCTGTTCCGACGTCCATACCTTTGCATTAGCTGCGCCTCATTATAGCAGGGGTAACTTTACGCCGGATGTAAGCCTTACGCAAATCGCGTATATTAATGCGCCGGGCACATCTACGTTCGTGAATCGGTGTATCTTGCTCATTTGCATATTTTTAATGGGAACATCGAATGCGTCCAGCGTAACCATGCGCCCACGATACGCCGGCGTAGGCAAGTTACGTTGGAAGACTGAAGCCATGTTTTTCAGCGTATCTAGCTTTGTGAATCGGCGCAAAGATTCGACGGCGCACATTTGTACTTACGTCGGCGTATCTCGAGATACGCCGGCGTAAACCTTTCTGAATCTGGCCCTATATATGTTTTTTTTTTTAGGAGAGACCCTAGAGAATAAAATGACGGTCATTGCAATTTGTTATGACACATGGTATTTGTGTAGCGATTTTTAACCGCTTGCCGACTGGCGCATGATGATATATGTCGGCACAATGGCACGGCTGCGCAAATGAGCGTACAGGTACGGGCCTTTAAATTGCGGCATAGTGGGCACGCGTGTACGCCCGTCACATGCTCCGTGACTGTGCCCGCAGGACCCGCGGACTCGATTTCCGCCGGCGGCCCACGATCGTGTCATGGAGAGGCATAAGGCCTCGTACACACACGATCGGACATATCCGATGAAAACGGTCCGCGGACCATTTCCATCGGATATGTCCGATCGGGAGTTTGATCCGATGGCGTGTACACACCATCGGATCAAATTCCCCGCCGCCGGACGGCGCGGTGACGCGGCGGTGACGTTGACGCCGCCGCATCATCGCCACGTCACCGCACCAGGAAGTAAAACACTTCCGCGCATGCGCCGAATCCATTCGGCGGCGGCGGTGGGGCACGACATGTCTGTTGGTAAGTGTACTAACCAGCAGACATGTCGGGCGGACAGATTCCACCGGATGGATTTCAAAGCATGCTTTGAAATCTGTCGGGTGGTGAAATCTGTCCGCTAGCCCATACACACGAGCGGAGATGTCTGCTGAAACGGTCCATCGGACCGTTTTCAGCGGACATATCCCCTCGTGTGTACGAGGCCTAACAGAGAGATGCCTATGTAAACAAGGCATTTCCCTGTTCTGCCTAGCAAGATGACAGAGATCTACTGCTCCCTGTGATCGGGAGCAGTGATTTCTGTCATGTCAGAGGTAGCCCACACAGTTAGAATCACTCCCTAGGACAAACTTAACCCCTTCCTTGCCCCCTAGTTGTTAACCCCTTCACTGTCAGTGTCATTTGCACAGTTAGCAGTGCATTTTTATAGCACTGATTGCTGTATAAATGACAATGGTCGCAAAATAGTATCAAAAGTGTCCGATGTGTCTGCCGCAATGTCGCAGTCACGATAAAAAAAACTTTTGCGCAAACCAATCAATATACGCTTATTGCGATTTTTTGGACCAAAAAAATATAATTTGTATTCCTATCACAAGAAATGGACACATCCCTTGTGATAGAAATAAGGAATGACAGATCCTGTTTATGGAGAAGTCTGGGATCTAGAAGATCCTAAATATCTCTACCCTGGAAAGCATGAGAATAAAAAAACAGACATCGATCTCTGCTTTCTAGGAAATAAAATGTCATTGTTTACATCTGCCTGAAGTGACGACGTGACCTCAATTCCAGCCTCCCAGGATCATAGAGATGACCAGGGACCATCTGGTCCTCAGCTCTGTAGTAACCCGGTGCTGCTGCCGGATTGGATCTCGAGCTCTCTGATCACACAGGTGAGCCCACAGAGGTGGCGGGAGAGGATGTCCCCTCCCACTGACTGTATACTCCGGCTCCAGAATTTGTAACTGTTATTGAGAAAACTTTACATTTGTTGTGATTGGTATCTGATCTTGGTCCTGGAACCAGGAGGCTTTGTAGAGTTTTTGGTGAGATAAAGCCTCAAGTCATAGAATAAAGTCTAGGGGGGGGGGGGGGTAAATCTGTTAAATTCTGGCCGTTTTTAAGGCTCCTACGCAAAACTACTGTCAAAAAAGGCCATTCAAGTTCCCCTACCTCAAAATCGCTCCTCCATGTCTTTATGGACCTTGCTTTGTGCACTGGTGCGCAGTCATGTTGGAACAGGAAGGGGCCGTCCCTAAACTGTTCCCACACAGTTGGGGGCATGAAATTGTCCAAAATGTCTTGGTTAGCTTGACGCCTTAAGAGTTCTCTTCACTGGAACTAAGGGGCCAAGACCAACCCCCGAAAATCCACCCTCACACCATAATCCCCCCTCCACCAAATGATTTCAGGATGGGGTCTTTGATGGACTCTGTTTATTTTGTGCCTGATTTTACCATTGTGTTTGTGAGTATCCAATATAAATGATGTTGAAAAGGTAATGCGCAAGGCTAGTGCGCCCTCTGTCCTTATTTTATTTTACCAAATGATTTGGACCAGGGCACAAAGCATAGACATGGTCGAGTGAATTTGGGCTAGAGGAACTTGACTGGCTTGCATAGAGCCCTGACCTCAACTCGATAGAAGAACACCTTCAGGGTGAAGTGGAGAGGAGACCTTCTCGTCTACATCAGTGCCTGACCTCACAAATGCGCTTCTGGAAGAATGGTCAAACATTCCCATAGACACTCCTAAACCTTCCCAGAAGAGTTGAAGCTGTTATAGGGAGGGCCAACTCAATATTGAACCCTACGGACTAAGACTGGGGTGCCATTAAAGTTCATGTGTGTGTAAAGGCAGGTGTCCCGAAACTTTTGACAATATAGCGCGTGTGTGTGTGTGTGTGTGTGTGTGTATGTATATATATATATATATATATATATATATATATATATATATATATATAGTACAGACCAAAAGTTTGGACACACCTTCTCATTCCAAGAGTATTCTTTATTTTGATGACGATGAAAATTGTAAATTCACACTGAAGGAATCAAAACTATGAATTAACACATGTGGAATTATATACATAACAAAAAAGTGTGAAACAACTGAAAATATGTCATATTCTAGGTTCTTCAAAGTAGCCACCTTTTGCAGCAGACACATCTCTAGAACAACTGATAAGAGGAGACTGTGTGAATCCGGCCTTCATGGTAGAATATCTGCTAGGAAACCACTGCTAAAGAAAGGCAACAAGCAGAAGAGACTTGTTTGGGCTAAAGAACACAAGGAATGGACATTAGACCAGTGGAAATCTGTGCTTTGGTCTGATGAGTCCAAATTTGAGATCTTTGGTTCCAACCACCGTGTCTTTGTGCGACGCAGAAAAGGTGAACGGATGGACTCTACATGCCTGGTTCCCACTGTGAAGCATGGAGGAGGAGGTGTGATGGTGTGGGGGTGCTTTGCTGGTGACACTATTGGGGATTTTTACTGAACCAGCATGGCTACCACAGCATCTTGCAGCGGCATGCTAGCCCTCCTTGGACCCAATACCCAGACGTGATCTCTACCCCCTGAATGCCCTGGGTCAGAAGCCAACAATATCTAGTCCCTTCAACCTCTCCCCCCAACCTCGCCCCCCCCCCCCTCTATCTACTCCCCTCCACGCTCTTCCTCTTTTTCCCTTTCCTTTCTTTATTTCCATTCCTCTTTGCCTCTGTCTCTTTTTACTTGTTGAATATAAGTCACGGGTGACTTTGGGTCTTCTACCTGAGTACTGCATATATACTTTACCGTGTTGAGAACCAGCAGACATGTTGGCTTGAAACTACTTTATCACTATGGGCAGATGTCTGCATGGAAATGGTTGTAACATTTAATTTGCAAAATGATGTACCGTATATACCAGGGGTGGGCAACTTCGGCCCTCCAGCTGTGGTGAAACTACAAGTCCCATGAGACATTGCAGAACCCTGACAATCACAGACATGACTCCTAAAAGCAGAGGCATGATGGGATTTGTAGTTTCATCACAGCTGGAGGGCCGAGGTTGCCCACCCCTGGTATATACCATATTTATCGGCGTAAACCGCGCACTTTTTTGCCCTGAAAATCAGGGCAAAATCGTGGGTGCGCAGCACACTCGTGTATAGTCGGGCAGGCTCGGCTTCTCTCGCGCTCACGTCCTGGACGTACAGGTAGTGAGCGCGAGAGTAGCCGAGCCTGCCCGACTATACACGAGTGTACTGCGCTCGGTATATGCAGGCGCAGTATTCAAACTCGGTGCGGGAAAGCGGGGACCGAGCGGGGAGGACGCCGCAGAAGGACGCCGGACCCGACGAAGAGGACACCCGAAGCCGCAGACAGACGCCGATGGATGCCACGCAAGACACCAATACTGTAAGTACAAAAATCTTTTTTCCACAGGAATGCGGGTCCACTTAGGGGTGCGCGCTATACGCCGGAGCGCGCAATACCCCGATAAATACGGTACTCGAGTATAAGCCGACCCAAATATAAGCCAAGGCACCTAATTTTACCACAAAAAAATGGGAAAATGTATTGACTTGAGTATAAGCCTAGGGTGTCCATCTGCATACCTCACTGTGCCTCACTGTGCCCATGCCTTACTGTGCCCATGTCTTACTGTGCCCATGCCTTACTGTGCCCATGCCTTACTGTGCCCATGCCTTACTGTGCAATCGCCTTACTGTGCCCATGCCTTACTGTGCCCATGCCTTACTGTGCTCTTGCCTTACTGTACCCATGCCTCACTGTGTCCATGCCTCACTGTGTCCATGCCTCACTGTGTCCATGCCTCACTGTGTCCATGCCTCACTGTGCCCATGCCTCACTGTGCCCATGACTCACTGTGTCCATGCCTCACTGTGCCCATGCCTCACTATGTCCATGACTAGACTGACGTTTAACATGAGAGTCTATTGAAGGGATGCCCGGCTTTAAAAAATCGGTGCTCTCCAGCCGTAGATCCACCAGACAACAAACTTTGCACACTTGTTGAGGAGAACCGGCCAAGTTCTAGGTCCAGGGGACCTACAACCGACCAGTACCAGGTCCCCAAAGTCACCAGAGAAATGACCGTTTAACATGGGAGTCTATGGAAGGGGCGCCGGGCTTTGAAAAAAATCAGCCGGTACCGGGTCCCCAAAGTCCAGGAGATCAGGCACAAAGAGGTGACTCGAGTTTAAGCCGAGGGGGGCATTTTCAGCACAACAAATGTCCTGAAAAACTCGGCTTATACTCGAGTATATACGGTATATACTGGGTGTATTGACCTTATTTCGCCCATTGTGGCTGTTAATAAATATTATATTTGAAAAATAAAACTTGGGTAACAAACCAACCTGTATTTTTTTAAACCACCACATTTAAAGCATAATCGGGTGTGAAAAAATCAAGCATGGGGAACATGTACCAATGCAAACATTTTTCAAAAATCCATTTGGTCAGAAGCAGTGATTTTTTAAAAGTTCAAAGTGAAACATTAAAAATTACCAATTTATTTAAATAACATACCTGGGGGGGGGGGGGGGGTCGAAGATTATCCCAATCCTTGCAGTTAAAGAGCACACCTCTGTGATATACAGCACTGACATTTGCAAAGGAAAAAAGTTTTAAAGTTTCTGGCAAAAGATGGCTTCTTTGTTTCTCAAAAAAAAAAGCACAAAGGGTCTGCTTTCTGTTTTGGCGGCATTTTGAGGGGTCTGTCTACTGTACTGTAATAATAAAAAATGTTCTACTTTTTTTTATATAAAACGTTCTCAGCCTATGCCTATATAATCCCCCATAAAGAGGGTTCTTTCCATATATATATATATACAGGGCTTTTTTCTCAGACAATAGGTGCAGGAACTCCCCCTTTCCGAGTCACCCCTTTTCTCCGCCCCCTACCCACCTCCGAGCATCGTCCCTTGGTTCCATCCCCCTACCCATCTCCCAGTACCGCCCCTTTTAGACAATACAGAACCAAGTATCATTTTTTTTTAATTAATTTGGATGGAATTTGGTAATGATATCAAGAAAAGCCGGATCCTCTGCAGCCAGCAACAATAGACCCTGCTAACAGCAAAGGATCAACTCATGATAAAATTCCCCCCCCCCCCAGCAACAATAGACTCCCGGCAGCATCAACAGATCTCTGCACAGCCTGCATTAATAGACTCTCCGGCAGCCATCAGCCAACAATAGGCCCCTCCCCCCAACAGTAGATCTCTTTCAGCAACAACTTACCCCCCCCCCCCAGCAACTTAAAGCGGAGGTCCGGTAAAAGAAAAAAAAAGAAAAGTCAGCAGCTACTAACACTGTAGCTGCTGACTTTTAATTAGGACACTTACCTGTCCTAGCCGCCAGCGATGTCGGCCCCACATCGAGGCCGATCCTCGATCCTGGCAGCTCCAGGCACCGCCATCCACAGTAAGTAAGTATCCACATGCCCGTTTCCTACTGCGCATGTGCGAGCAGCACGGCCCTTTGTGAATGGGCCGGCTGCTTTCTGGGATACACACAGTTCCCAGAATGCAGCGCTCCCTATTCACAAGAAGAAATCGAGTGTAGGAGGAGGAAGAGAATCCACCGCGAAGGATAAAGAGGCAGATTCGGGACTTCCGCATAGCAAAAAGTTTTTTTTTTTTTGGAGGAAATTTTTTTTTCAGGGTGGAACTCCACTTTAAGATCTCCCACCAGCAACAATAGACGGCCTCAGCAACAGCAGACCACCCCCTGCAAAAATAGATGCCTTCCAGCTAGAATAGATGCCCCAGCAGTGATCATCAATACCCTGCAGCACAGCCCAGCACCCCTTGTCATTACATACAGTGAGTCCAGGAGGTGCCCTGTGTCCCCTCTGAAAAAAAGCACTGTATATATATATATATATATATATATATATATAGCGCCCCTCTATATGTGGGGCGTTACGCTAAAGTTAGTGGGGAATGGGAGAGTTAAGTTGCTCCCATTCACAAATTGCCTAAGTTTGGGCTGCTGTCAGTTTGGGACTGCCTTGTGGGTCAGTCTGCATGCCAGGGGGTTGTTATTACCCCTGGGTGACAGTCGGCGATAGATGGGGTTCTGACAGACCCACCTTCTCCCAGCAGACAATCAGAGGAGCGGTTCTTTCTCTGGACATGCTGGCGTGAGGCTATATCTGTGGCAGCCGCCTGCGTGAGTTGTGCTATGCGGGGCCCGAGTTCCAGATGCGGCATCCACCTTCAGGGTGCGCGCATCCATGGGCCCCGCCATCGAGGCATGCCCGGCCGAGGCTGGCCATCAAGCGGAGTCTCACCCTGATTTTTGAGAGGGGCCCCAGCGGCTTGCTGGGTCCCAGATCCTAAGCCGGGAGCTGAACGGTGGGAGATTGGCTCGGGAGAACCCGGAGGCAGAGGTTGTCCACGAGGCCTAGGCGAACCACCGGGGATCCGGTCATCACTACATGACAGGTACACTTCAACTGTCCTTTGGTGACTCTAAAAATGGGACTTGCTGGGAGGATTCACTAGCCCTATTTTTTTGGTAACTTGGAAATTTCTCAGGCCTGTGGCAGAGGCCCCTGTTTCCTCCTAGTGATTTTTTGCAAGTGACCTCTCAGCTGCCAGTCTTAAGTTAATCGCCTATCCGGGGGCATTTTACCCACTATGACGGGAGTGGCGACGATTAAGTGTGACTGTACTGAGAGCAAGCAGCTCTCTATAATATCCAAGGCCTGATACTGCAGTTTTCTTCCGCTCATCAACCTTTCTTTATAGTGTGCCATGTTGATGTCGGCCATGTTGGGCTTTGGTATAAAACTTTGAAAAAGCACTCTGATGTCTGGACACTCGCTTTATTTACTTTCCACAAGTATTCACTCCTAGACAAGTATAATTGGTAACTTAATACCCCTATTCCAAGAATCAACCAGCGGCCTCTTCGGGGGTGAGCGCTACATATATATATATATATAAGCAGTAGAAATACTGCTGCACAGCTACAGCTGAACAGGGAGCCAAGCTGGCCAATGCTCAGACCAAACCATTGGCTCATGCCTGGTGACAACACTGTTCCAGACTTCCAGTTGTACTCCTATGTTGTCACCCTGTCACCTGGGCTTCGGATGGAATTTACAAGCGGACATGCACATTGTTGCAGGCATTGCCATCATCAGGAAACCTGCCCTGATAAATGCCACGAGGCCATCACTGGAGAGCCTGTATACAGTCTAGGAGGCTGTACTACTTGCCTTTCCTGCAACAGGTATTTCAGTTTTGGTGAGATACTCCTAGAGGGTTAAGTACATCTAAAGGGGCATCGATCCTTCCAATTTGCTAATCAGAACACAGAGAGTGGAGCAGGTGATTATAATGAACCTGAACCTACCATTCAGAATCAGTCTGGTAAAAGAAAAACGCTATTTCTTTACAACTACAAAAGGTAGCAATCTGTTACAACGTTTGTTAACCACCTCAATACAGGGCACTTAAACCTCCCTTCCTGCCCAGGCCATTTTTCTGCGCTGTCACACTTTGAATGACAATTTGCGCTGTCATGCTACACTGTAACCATTTTATCATTTTCTTCACACAAATAGAGCTTTCTTTTGGTGGTATTTTATCACTCCTAGGATTTTTTTCCCTCCCATAAAAAGACATATTTTTTTGAAAAATAAAGTTTTTTTTCTTTGTTTCTATAAGTAAATTTAGCAAAAACATAATTTTTCTCCTTTACTGATAGGAGCTGATGAGGCGGCACTGATGGGCACTGATAGGCTGCACTGATGAGGTGGCACTTATGGGCGCTGATAGGCAGCACTGATAGGTGGCACTGGTGGGCACTGGGCACAGGTAGGTGGCACTGGTGGGCACAAATAGGCAGCATTGATAGGCGGCACTGATAGGTGGTACTGATGGGCATTAATGGGTGACATTGATGGGCAGTAGTGATGAGCATTGATGGACATCAGTGATGGGCAGCACTAAGAGCCAGCACTGACTGGTATCACTTGTGGGCACTGATTGCTGGCACTTTTGGGCACAGGTTGCTGGCACTTATGGGCACAGATTGGTGGCAATTATGGGCACTGATTGGCACTGATGATCAGTGCCCTGATTACATACCTAGCTGTCCCCAGCATCTCCGTGTTTACATGTGACTGGCTGTGATTGGTCACCGCCGATCACATGGTTAAAGAGCCGCAGCCCCTGCTCTTTACAAAGATCGGGACCGCCGTGTCCTAGCAACACGAGGAGGCCACGATCGCTGATCTGCGTTCCCACCTGAAATGTACATTGACCACCCAGAGTTGGTGGTTTATTTGCATTTTGAGTTACTGTTTAGGTAAAGCCTGCCATACAATACTTGTAGAATTTTGTAGCAAATTTTAATTTTCAGAACTTCAGTTTATTTTCCAATCATTAGTGGGGTCAAGTTGACATTTGTTATTAATATTGACCAAAGTAAATTCAAGCAGGTTTTCAAATGAATGAATTTCTAACAGTGTATGTGGTTTTCATTCAGGAAAGTCCATTCCTTCCAAAATCAAATGTTAAAAACAACATTTTGAAGTACTGTAAAAATTTTCATACGAATGTTCCTTTGGAAATCTACTAGCGAAGGCATCACTAAATGGCGGACCGCGGTACAGATTGGGACCGAGGCACTGTCCCATCCAGGCCGCCACAGCCCCACCATTAAGGAACCGGCTCTTCACCCCTGCTGTCAGTATAAAAGCAGAGTGGAGAGGCAGTTAGAACAGTTAGAACCGGGGGGGGGCACAGCAGCTTAGGATAAAGGCCGGGAAGGGGAGGTGCCAGAGTTAACTTTTCAAGTTAACCAGCCAATGATTGTTTGTTTGATGCAGGGCAGTCCCAGCAACCAATCACCTGATGTTTACCTTAGTTAACTCCCAGCAGCTCCCACCTCTCCACTTCTTGCCCGAGTAAGGTAGGAGAGTGAAGGAGCAGGGCTCCAGGGGCTGTAAGGTTAATGGGGGGAAGTACAGAGCTGCAGGGTCTACGATGGAAATGGGGGGTATAAAGCTGTGGGGGGCTGTATTGTAGGGTGACCACGTGTCCTGGATTGCCCAGGACAGTCCTGCATTTTGCAGGTCTGTCCCGGGCACATTCATTCCAGGATAATACAGTGTCCCAGAATAAAACTGACACATCCACCCCCCGGGCCAATCTGATGCCCCCAAAAAAGGCCACCACATCACCGCTTTACTCACTGACAGCACTTGCCCTGGCCGGGAATGCCTGGAGGAGCACAGTCCCACCCCCTGCTTGTGATTGGTGAAATCATGAATCTCGCCTCTTGTGTCCAATGACTGTGCTGTGATTCGTTACAGCATAAGATGATTTTTGGGAAGGGGGGGTGTTCCTGAATGGTAGTTTGGAAATGTGGTTACCCTACTGTAATGTGAATGATGGGGCAGAGCTGCAATGTATATTAAGGGGACAGAGTTATGTGGGGGCAGCAATTCAGGGGCTGCAATGTGAATGGGAAGGAGGGGGCAGAGCCGCAATTTGAATCGGGGGGGGGGGGGGCAGAGCTGCAGGGGCTGCAATGTAAATTGGAGGGACACAGCTGTGGGCGGCTGTAACGTGAAAAGGGGGCAGAGCTACATGGGTTGTAATGCAAATGGGAGAGGGGGGGCAGAGCTGCAAAAGTTGTAATGTAAATGGGGGGACAGAGCTGCAGGGGCTGTAATGTGAATGAGAGGGTAGAGCTGCGATGTGAATATGGGGGCAAAGCAACGGGGGGCTGTGATGGGAGGGGATACAGAGGTTACTGCTGTGGGAAGGGGATGCTGTAAAGGGGGGGCAGAGGATACTACTGTGGGGGTGATGTTAAGGAGGGCAGAAGACACTTATGTAAGGAGTGATGTGAAGGGGGGCAGAGGATACACTGATGTAAGAGGGGATGGTGTGATGTAAAGGACCTGAGTCATCTCACAAACGTGTGATTCGGACCTCTTGCTGGAAGAATTTTTTTCTGATCGGACCTCCAAGAATTTTAATTCAATACCTCTGTACTAGTGTATTCACCAGCGGTTAGCTTAAAGGAGTTGTAAAGGAAAAAAAATGTTTTGCTGAAATGACTGTTTACAGGGTATAGAGACATAATAGTTAACTGATTCCTTTTAAAAATAATTAAAAATAGATAAAAATCAATCATATAATGTGCATGAAGTTTCAGTTTCGTTTTTCATCTGGTTTAATGCTTCTGTGAAGTACAGAGACACAGAGCCAATACAGGGCAGTGTTTGTTTTTAAAATGAAACTGATTGGTTCTGAGGGGTTTTAGACACACAGTAATCACACCTCCTTAATTAGAGACTACAGAGAAAAGCTCCAAGTACTTTTTTCATAAGGAAACAGACAACCATGAAGTGTGCAGAACAGAGAAGGATTACAGAAAAACAAAACAAAAAAAAACAATGAGGACATGAAACCAGGACTGCATTAGGGTAAAGGAAGCTATTTAGCTAAAAAAAAAAATTCCTTTAGTGACCCTTTAAGTCTCTTATATTTCTCTATATGTATCATATATATGTCATATCTACATGTATGACCTTTGTTGTGCATTATTTTTGGCCTCAACATTCAATTGCGGTTAATGTTTGACCAAACCTGTCTACCATGGTGCCGTGGTATCAATTTTCTTTTACATTTTTTTCCCCTTCATATCACTACAGAAATGCCCATTCTGTTTCAATATTATTTTTTATTAACACACATTTACACACTAAGTTGGTAATAACTACTTTTTATCAGATAAAGAAAATAAATAAAAAAAAATTAAGGAAAGAAATAAGGAAGGCCAAAAAAAAAAAAAAGTTTTTTTTTTCTTTTTGTTTCACAACCATATAGTCAACGGTCGTTTGTACAGCTGATAAAAGTCCATAGTGATATCAGCTTGGCCTGACCCACGTCTCCATGTGGTGTGACAAGTGTATGACTTCCTCCATAGCACTGGTCTACCTGGGGTCCATGACTCAACAGCTTTCTGGGGAGATTCCATATGATTTGTTCTGGGTCATTGCCGTTCAGTCATTTATTTAATGTTTTCTTCCAGCTGTGAAAGTCTGTGATCGGTTTGGGGCACTAAGAATCCACCCACTTAGTCATTGGATGTTACATCAATGTCTTCCCCATTGGGTTGCTTGGTGGCCATTCTCCATCTGTTAATGTGGTGGGAGCCTTTTTTCTTCTGGTCGGAGTCTGGTCCTTCCTCCTCCAACTTCTGTCTCTTGTACTTGGTTCTTCTGTTCTGAAACCAGACCTTCACCTATCAAAATAAATGAAAGAATTTACCTTTTGTAATTTTATTTAGTGTTAGTTACTAGTAAAGTCAAGTAAAGTCCAAAATACAAACAACAACCTACAAAGCCATCCACAGGTGTACACCCAGCTACATCACAAACCTTGTCACAAAATATCACCCTAGCTGTATTCTTCACACCTTCCAAGACCTGGCTCCCTGGACCTCATCCTTCCAAGACCTAGCTCCCCAGACATCAGCCTTCCAAGACCTAGCTCCCTGGACCTCAACCTTCCAAGACCTAGCTCACTGGACCCCATCCTTCCAAGACCTAGCTCCTTAGACCTCAACCTTCCAAGACCTAGCTCCTTGGACCTCAACCTTCCAAGACCTAGCTCCCTGGACCTCAACCCTCCAAGACATAGCTCCCTGGACCTCAACCTTCCAAGACATTTGAAGACATAGCTCCCTGGACCTCAACCTTCCAAGACCTAGCTCCCTGGACCTCATCCTTCCAAGACCTAGCTCCTTAGACCTCAACCTTCCAAGACCTAGTTCCTTGGACCTCAACCTTCCAAGACCTAGCTCCCTGGACCTCAACCCTCCAAGACCTAGCTCCCTGGACCTCAACCTTCCAAGACATTTGAAGACATAGCTCCCTGGACGTCAACCTTCCAAGACCTAGCTCCCTGGACCTCATCCTTCCAAGACCTAGCTCCCTGGACATCAGCCTTCCAAGACCTAGCTCTCTGGATCTCAACCTTCCAAGACCTAGCTCCCTCAACCTCAACCTGCCAAGACGTTTGAAGACCTAGCTCCCTACACAACAGCCTTCCAAGACCTAGCTCCCTGGACCTTAACCTTCCAAGACCTAGCTTCCTCGACCTCAACCTTCCAAGACCTTTGAAGACCTAGCTCCCTCATCACCTTACATGCTAGCATCTAGGAACCTCTCTCTACCCTGATCTATCCAGTTGTCTTTTACTCTGTCTACCTTTAGGTGATCCCTGAAAACTCATCTCGTCAGGGAAGCTCTATCCAGCCCCCATCTTACTCCTGAAAGTTACTATGTCGAACAACTCCCTTTAGATTGTCAGCTCCTCATGAGCATGGCCCTCCTAACCATCTTGGCTTGAATTTTGTGGAACCTGCAACCTGAATTATATGGAAACTGCAAACAGTTTTATAAAATTTTGAGTATATATACAGTATTTTGTTTATTTTGGACACAGTAGGGTTTTTCTTAGGGTAATTTCATTCTAACTTTTTTTTTTTTTTGCTCGTGTAAAGAACAAAGAAAGAAAAACATTTTGTACTTCCCTTTTATAGAAGCAACAGGAAGTGAGAGGAAATCACAGACAATTTTCACTGAAACTGAAACAAGGTTCCCTATTGGAAATTTGACCTTTGTTTCTATTCTAGAGGCAACTGAACATTTTAGGCCGCGATCACACGATCGGTTCAAACCGATGAAAACAGACTGAGGTTCGGTTTCCATTGGTCAAAACCGATCGTGTGTAGGCCCCATCGGTCAGTTATCCTTCAGTCAAAAAACAGAGGGCTTGCTTTAAAATTGAACCAATGGACGGCTAACCGATAGGTCAAAACCGATCGTTAGTATGCAAAAGCATTGGTTAAAAATCCACGCATTCTCAGAATCAAGTCGACGCATGCTTGGAAGCATTAAACTTAATTTTTTTCAGCACGTCGTTGTGTTTTACGTCACGGCGTTCTGACACGATCGGTTATTTAACTGATGGTGTGTAGGCACATCAGTCCATCAGTCAGCTTCATCGGTGAACCGATAAAAACGGTCCTTCGGACCGTTCTCATCAGATGGACTGATCGTTTGTACGTGGCCTTGGATGTTCTCTCACTTTCAGTCTTGGCAACAACGGTCACAAAGGACAAAAATAAAGGTTTAATCTTCCTAGTGGGCACACAAACAGCAATAAAAACATGACTGGTATTTTAACAGATCCACATTTTATCCAAAACGAAAAAAAAAAGTTTTGATTTTAGATAAGCTTTAGTAATATTAAATATTTTTATTTTCTTTAGTGCTAAAAACAAAATTATTGTAGATACATATGAGAATGAAAAAAATGTTGTTCATGTTGTTTACTTGTATATATACAGTATATTTATTTCCTCTGTTTAAGATTTATTTTTTTATTTTTTTATGTCTCATCCATTGCAACTATCTATACCAGTAACATATTGTTATTTTTTAATACTATTGTTATCATTATTATTATATCATACAGGATTTACTGTATATAGCACAGTTTATGCAGCTCTTAACAAAGTAAATTAAATATTTAATTTTATTTTGATATCTGATTATAGCCATAAAACAAATTCCTTCTATGTTCTTTATAATTTATAATTATTGTATGTAAACTGATTAAAAGCTTAAAATATGATTAATAAAAGAACAACATATTGACAAGTGATAATTGCTTTCATCTTATACAAGATGAAATCACTCACTCAAAAATAAAATATTTTTTTACACAAAAGACTACAAAAAGCCAGGTTCAAACATTGTTTTGTTATCTTTAGAGCAGGATTCTACCTATCCGTATGTATAAATCAGCTGCAGGGATGAACCATTGCTTTGTGCTCTAAGATGGGAGAACATTTTGTTTAAAGCACATAATTGGATGATAGCTTTTTAAATTTTAACTTTCAAGTCATATAAACATTATTATATAACAATAAATGACATTAGATTTAGCATGTTTCCAGAACAAAGACTGTCAAACTTTTTTATCTTTGGAAAGCTTAAAGTTGCGTACAAAATTCTATTAATTAATTTAAAAATGTTATTCTAAAAAAAAAAAAAAAAAAACCTTCAAAACTTTTCGTTCCCAAAGAAGCTCCGACTGGAGGAATTATTAACCAGTACCAAAAATTTACTGTAAGGCTGGCCATACACAAGTTACATATAATATGAGGTTAAACAAACTTAACTTTTAATTTGTATGTAATCAGGCAGGCCCTTGTACTATATAGTTTCAAGGAAATTTTTAAGATAATTGAATAAGAAAATTGTAAAATGCATGGCTGGCTTAAGACTCTTATTAGGGTCCTATTATTAATACATGTATTTATATAGCGCTCTCAATTTTTTGCAACACTTTACATACTCTACAAGCCCATGCCCTCAAGGACTTTATAATCTAAGGTCACTATTAGGCCTCATTTCCACTGGTGTTTTTACAGCCACTTTTCTGAGCGTTTTTTGCAGCTTAAAAACGCCTGTCCATGTTAGTCTATGGCCTCATGCCCACCATGACGTTTTTGAGCTGTAGATGGCTGAGATGTTTTTAAGCTGCAAAACAAAAACGCGGGACCAGTGGGTTCTGAAGCTCCAGCAATAGAGCTGTAAAAACGCCAGACATTAAAAAATGCTCAAAAACGCGCAAAAACGCGCACAAACGCTCAAAAACGCTCAAAAACGCGGCCGCTGTGTTTTTAAAGCTCCAGCTCCAAAAAAAAAAAACTTTTTTTTTTTTTTTTCTAAAATAAACATGGACAGGCATTTTTAAGCTGTAAAAAACGTGGCTGTAAAAACGCCAGTGGAAATGAAGCTTTAGGGATGAGCCAAAAATCCCCCCCCCCCCCCCACCGTTTGGTTCGCACCAGAACCTGCGAACAGACCAAAAGTTTGTGTGAACTTTAGAACCCCATTAAAGTCTATGGGACTCGAACGTTTGAAATCTAAATGGCTAATTTTAATGGCTAATATGCAAGTTATTGTCCTAAAAAGTGTTTGGGGACCCGGGTCCTGCCCCAGGGGACATGTATCAATGCATTTTTTTTTTAAAACTGTAGTCTTTTCGGGAGCAGTGATTTTAAATGACTTTTTATCCTTCAGAAATTACACTTTGTGCAGGGACAGTTCTAAGCACGGGCAACAAGCGCTGCTTTACAGGCATACTTTACACACCCCCTAGGTACAACATGTATTGTTTCACTTTAAGCATTATTAAAATCACTGCTCCTGAAAAAATAGACATTTTTTTTTGCTTATTTTTTGCATTGATACATGTCCCCTTGGCAGGACCCAGGTCCACAAACACTTTTTTTGACAATAACTTGCATATAAGCCTTTAAAATTAGCACTTTAGATTTCTCCCATTGACTTTTCCAGGTTGGTAAGGAACCACAATGCTGATGGTGCCAGCGATGGAAAAGAATGGAGATCAGCCAAAATGTTTAACCCAGCAGATGGGCTTTTTCTTTTTCCCCCAAGGTTATCCATTGCAGTTCTACATGTATGAGGTCAAGAACCAAAATGCTGATAGTGCCAGCTATGGAAAAGAATGGAGATCTGTCAAAATGTTTAACTTAGCAGGTGGACTTTTCCTCCAGTACCCCAAGGTTAACCATCGCAGTTCTACATGTACGAGGTCAAGAGCCACAATGCTGGAAGTGCTATACTGGAAAAGAGTGGAGATCTGCCAAAAATGTTCAACTCAGCAGGTTGACTTTTCCTCCAGAACTCTAATGTTATCCATAGCAGTTATAAATGTACGAGGTCAAGAACCACAATGCTGATAGTGCCAGCTATGAAAAAGAATGGAGATCTGTCAAAATGTTTAACTTAGCAGGTGGACTTTTTCTCCAGTACCATAAGGTTATCCGTTGCAGTTCTACATGTACGAGGTCAAGAACCACAATGCTGGTAGTGCTATAATGGAAAAGAGTGGAGATCTGTCAAAATCGTTCAACTCAGCATGTGGACTTTTCCTTCAGTACCCAAGGTTATCCGTTGTAGTGATTTTACACAATACCTTAATACACAAAATCGGGGGGCCGAATGACAGGGGAAAATTTGCCACCATTGGCTAGTACTAATAATGTACATTGAGTGGCCCCAAGTGGAGCAACTTCACCATTCAGACATTAATCGGAGTGGGATCGGAGTGGGACCACAGTTAAACAGCTATGTTCAGACCTGCTACTATATTGTCTAGTAGACAAAAGTTTTTCAGCACCATTTTACAGATATCGTGGAACTAGATGCCTAGAGATATGATAATATATGCGACTTTAAGCCATGTCCTTTGGGAATGTTTGCCAATAACTGCAGCACCATGGCACAGGTTGTGTGGTCCAATTTCTTTTTTTCACACTACCACTACCATTAAGAAGCCATTTGGTTGTGTTTGCCTTCAAAGTCTAAGGTTCCTAGTCCTCCCTTGCCCATTATCAAATTATTAAGACCAAAGTTATCAAATGTATGTGTGGGTGGCATCTATCTACAGTTTATTGTATGTCCACGTACAACATTTTTCATTTAGAGACCCAAATAATTAAACAATAATAAAACAATGGTGTATGTTCTTGTTCTGCCTGAATCAAGACTTTCACGTAAGGTATTAGAGAATTGTATGGGTCTCGCTGAGTAAATTAATATTCCAAGCTTTTGAGACAGCCCAGGCCGTCTCACACCCTGACTGAAGAAGAGGTTTGAGCCATCTCAAAATTTGCAGCTACGATTTGCTCCAGTCCAATAAGAGGTATCATTTAACTCTGCATTTTTGTCAGTGAAGCAAGCACAGGATTGGGAAATTGGCGTAAAACTTGCATATTTTAGTAAATCCTACCCTGTATTTCCGGAGTCTTTGAGCAGTTTGGCGTGTCAACCCTACATACGTTGTGTTAAGAAACAACTGTATTATAAGTCAAGCCATTTACTCATTGTATTGGCTCGAGTTTATCTGGAAAACGATTATGGTTTAATATGTTGTCTAGCGGCGCTAATAACATTGAATGGTCTGCGGAGAGGGGGAGGGGGGAGGAAATTATCGCATGCGTGAACAGGAAAAAAAAAATAACATATATTTCAAACAGAATCTACTGGGTGAGAACTCAGCGTGATGGCAATTATACACATTGACTAATTCCAAGATATTCAGCGTGAGCCGCAAACTCTCAGTTGGCCACAATCCACGAGAATGTGAAAATGCAAACTGCATATTTAATACTCCAATTTTAAAATGCAAGAGTACATGATCATCTCTCAGAAAGGAGGCAGTCAGGCACCCGATGACAAGTAGACAACTGATACGTGGCACACAGACTTAGGGTAAAAGGACACTAAAGAGGAGCTCTGTTACATCAAATAGTGACTGGAATATTTTGATACTCCGGGGCTGTGTTCTTTTCGTTACGCATCAGTAACCAACATTTTAAAGAGTCTCTAAACTCCTATCAGCATTTGGATTACCTTACTCTCCTTATCCATTGACTACAGCATGTTGGGATGTTATTTTCTAATTGGACACTCCTACCCTCTTGTTGCTCTCTTGTAGTTTTCGATGTGATTATGTGCACAATGCTGGCCATAGTAGGGCACATTGTATTTCCAGTAGAATAAAGTACATGATACATTATATGGCTAAGAGTTTGTGAACAGTCAACCATCAAAAGCATGCTGGACATCCGATTCCAAACCATGGGCATTAATATGGATTTGCCCATTCATCAACCTAATATCTTCCTTTTGTAACTGCCTCTACTTTTCCAGGAACACTTTCCACAATATTTTGAGTATGCCTGTGAGCATTTATGCCCATTTAGCCAAAGTGTTTTTGTGCGGTCGGGTACTGATATTAGTTGAGAAGATGGCCACCAATATTGTTCAGTGTCTGGGAAGTAAGTAAGCGGCTTGTTAGTCCGCAAAATAAGAGGGAGAGACAAGATAGTTTGTTTTTTTTTAAATAGAAATTAAAGTGTGTGTTTTGGGAGACAATAGCCAAAAATTGTGTACAGTGCCTGGACCGTGCACTTCCAGATAGCAGTGGGCATCAGCTGTCATCTAGAGCTGCAAAAAAAAAAAGCTACAGTATAACCACCTCTAAGTCTAGAGGTCTGGGCCCCACAGTATCCAAGTTCAACCCCTCCTATGCAATCTACTAGAACGTTTCTGGCCTGGGTTGCCCCAGAGTGGCAAACTCCCAGCCATAACTTGTTTTTACTTCTATAATTTTGTCTTTTTCTTTTGTATAACTGGTGAAAACAGCATCCAGTCCTTCAGTCCATGGCCTGGGCAGTCCCCTATTAACATATTTCAACCTGCCATTGTGTTTTAAAAAAATATATATATTTTTGTTAAAAATGATTTAAAGATATCCTGGTTTTAGTGTTATTTTAAATTTTTTGGTCCTTGTAAGGTCATCCCTTACAAGCAAGCACAGGCAGGGATGGCAATGCAAACTGGGTAACAATATTGGCAGCTAGGGGGTGCCACATTTGGTGGGAGACTCCTTTCAATCCTCCATCAGTTTTAATTGAACTTTGTCCACAAGACAGCAGAAAAAAAATAAGTTGCAAGTGGCCAATATACCCAAGACCTGAGGTGCAAATTTTAAGGAGCCCCTTGTTAATCACCAGCACACTTTCCAAGGGGTGATAGACTTTGCTGCAGAATGGACTGTCAGGAATAGCTGCCTCATGCCCTCTAATCACCCCAAAGTGGAAGTAATAATAATAATAATAATAATAAAAAAAAAGGAAACGATCACCATTGATTAAAAAAGGTATTCAAGATGTTGACAATTGAAGCGCTAGCTATCAGTCAGTTGTTGTGGGCAGATATTGGTCCTTCAAAAGGATTTTTGCTTGTACAGCTATCATCCTCCCATATGCCCTGCCAAAGCAAACTAAAAGCTACTGCGACAACACTGCCTAGGCATATTGTTGTCGTCACCATTAAAAAAAAAAAAGATAACTGTTAAAACATTTTTGCTACCAACAACAACACAGAAATAAGCCCTGTGAAAAAGTCTGTTACAGCTGTAGAGAACGTCAACAGGCTGCAAAGAGCCCCAGGACATTCGGCAGCATTAGGAATGAAAAAAAGTAGGCCCTCATCACCTCAATATCCTGTAAGATACAGTGAACCCAACGCTAGTCCCTACTATGGACACAGGTACCTTTTGGCTCGAAACACCTGAACTCTAAAAGGGTTTCCACATATGTTGGCCATATAGGTGTGATGGGTAAGTTTTCACCACTTTTTGCCATATAGTGTACTTCAGCATCTGCTTAAACTGTATTAAACAGTGAGCACAATTTGAATTTACAGATGTCATTGAAGTCCACTTGGATCATATAATTTTTTATCTGTAGAGACTTTTTTTTTAAATAAATAATTCTATAGCTCACTATGGCATATTTATTTAAGTGATGTTATGAAGTTGATGGTCAAAAAAAAAAGAAAAGTAACCACCTCATCTATTAACTGCCAAGCTGTACATTTGTCAAGCTTTACTTGGGGTTTGATACACTTTAATGCTATAGCATCTTCCAAACATAGAAATGTTCATTTTGGGTGGACTAACCCTATAATTTATTCTCTTTGTTGATGTGTTATTACAAAAGAATGTGGTTCAACCATTCAACAAATTAAACCATGTTGGACAGTTTGCATTGGCCTCCCCTGTCTAAACAAACAGAAGGTGACAGACCTTTAGCAAACTGATACGGAGGAACAAAAGAACAAAAGAAGTCTCAGCCTCAAATTGTCACCTTCGTCACTTGTGTTTCTCCATGTTCAAAGGTGTCATCCTTGAGTGATTGACAAGCCTGTATGTTGTGACAATTAACCTGATTTCTATAAGGAAATGCAACATCTACTTTCACAAAGGAATGGTCTGGGGTCAAATCCTATGCCTTCAAAAGTTTTGGCCTTTCAAAGCTCAACATCTGTTGGGAAGGATTTCTCTGGTCCTAAAACCGACCACCAGCCAAACAGCTGTATACACAAGAATTTGTATTTTTGTTCATCTGGTGTTCCCCACACCTTCATTCTGATGACCTAACCCTTTTTGGACTGCAGTCCAGCAATGTAGCCTGGTCACCTCCCCGCCCAAATCCTGTGATTTGACAGTAAAAGAGCAGAAGTTCACCCCGCTGCTCTATCCTCCTGTCAGAATGATTCTGATCATGCTACATATCTGGTTGGGTCCTTTGGGTTTGCTCTTCCCTGCCATAGGTTGAATGCGGCCGAGCAGAGGATAGTATCAGGACAGAGTCAGGTACATGCATCAGCTGCATTTAACATTGGGGTTCATTTACTAAAGCTGGAGAGTGCAAAATCTGGTGCAGCTTTGCATGGTGGCCAATCAGCTTTTATCTAAATTCAGCTTGTTAAATTAAGCTTTGACAGACTCTGAAGCCGCGTACACACGGCAGAGAACCTCGACGGGCAGAACACATCGTTCCGCCCGTCGAGGTTCTCTGCCGGCCGTCAGATTCGGCGACCCACCCGTCGGGAATGGCAACCAGCCATTCATCCAGGCGGGCCGTCGAGCAAATAGAGAACATGCTCTCTATTTCTGCTCGACGGCATTCCCGACGGGATGCTCGCCGAGAGTGTACACACAGCCGAGGTTCTCGCTGGAATGCAGCTTCCAGCGAGGTTCTCGCTGGTTTCCAGCGAGAACCTCGGTCGTGTGTACGCCGCCTGAAAGCTGATTGGCTTCTATGCAGAGCTTTACCAGATTTTGCACTCTCCAGTTTTAGTATATTAATCCCGTAGCACACAAAAATATAAATATATATATATATATATATATATATATATATATATAAAATGTGCCAACATTGATATAATAAAAATGTACATTTGCTAAGCTTTTGCATTGAAACATGTGGAGAACTGCAGCTGTAATTGGCGCAGCACACAGGCTCTCTCAATGTCTCAGGTTAATTTGATTATATAACTGTCAGATATTTTTTTTTGCCATGTATGTCCCATTGAGGAAATTTACAGTCACTTCCTGCCCCATAGCCAAAACAGGAAGTGAGAGGAAATCCCTGCAAATTAATGTGGAGTTCCCACCTGGAAAATAAATTTCCACCAAAAAAAACAACCTGAAAAAACATATTTTTTTACTTAATTACCTAAATAGCTGTTGCTATGCGGAAGTGCCAAATCTGCCTCTTCATCCTCAGTGGTGGATTCTCTTCCTCCTCCTACACTCGGTGTCTTCTTGTGAATGGGACACGCTGCATTCTGGGAACTGTGTGTGTCCCAGAAAGCAGCCAGCCCATTCACAAAGCGCTGCGCTGCTCTCGCCTGTTTCCCTTACTGTGGATGGCGGCACCTGGAGCTGCCAGGTTAGAGGATCGGCCTCGGCGGGGGCCGACATCGCTGGCAGCTAGGACCGGTAAGTGTCCTTATTAAAAGTCAGCAGCTACAGTGTTAGTAGCTCCTGACTTTTAATTAAAAAAATTTTGAACGGAACCTCCGCTTTAAGGGAATACCCAGGTCACCAGAACTATTGTTTCCATTGGAAGATTTACCTTCTAATAATTTTCTTGGGACAACCAAAAATGTGGGATTTGCTTTCCCTTTTAATCTCCCTAAGGAGGGCACAGACTTGTCTTGCCGGGCATACATGGATCAAAATTCAACCAGTTTAGCAGGGGGCCGGACGAATTACAATGCACGTATGGGGGAAAGTGGTTGTATGGAAGTCAATCTACCAATCAGCTTATGTACAACAAGCCTGTCAATTTATCCTGGTCAATCAGCGCCACCGGCTACCGGCCACCCGCTATAGCCAGCAGTCCTGGTGATTGTATTCTGACAGCAAGGAAGTCTCTTCTGTCAAAACACAATAGCTCAGTTGGAGGATTCTTCCATCCATGGGGGTGATAGAATCTGGTCAGAACTAAAAAAAACAGAATAATCTATAGGCTGCTTTAGGACTTTGGGGTGATTAGGATACTTGATAGTTTTTCATTTACCACGTAAGTGTTTATTTGATCTTTGTGGTGGCTGCATTTATTTTTACGGAAAATATCTTTTTATCCTGGTACAAATTCAGTGTCCTTGTAAACTATGTTGTGTCCTGGAACTGGAGAGCACCCGTCCAGCCATACAGTATATGTACGCTAGATTACCAAAAGTATTGGGACACCTGCCTTTACACGCACATAAACTTTAATGGCATCCCAGTCTTAGTCTGTAGGGGTTCAATATTGAGTTGGCCCCGCCCTTTGCAGCTATAACAGCTTCAACTCTTTTGGGAAGACTTTCCACAAAGTTTAGGAGTGTGTTTATGTGAATTTTTGACCATTCTCCCAGAAGTGCAGGCACCGATGTGAAAGAGAAGGCCTGGCTCGCAGTCTCCACTAAATAATCCCAAAGGTGTTCTGTTGGGTTGAGGTCAGGAGGTACAGGCCAGTCAAGTTCCTCCGCCCAAAACTCACTCATCGACCTTGCTTTGTGCACTGGCAAATCATATGGTGGAGGGGGGATTATGGTGGGGGTTGTTTTTAAGGGGTTGGGCTTGGCCCCTTAGCTCCAGTGAAGGGAACTCTTAAGGCGTCAGCTAACCAAGACATTTTGGACAATTTCATGTCCCCAACTTTGTGAGAACAGTTTGGGGATGGCCCCTTCCTGTTCCAACATAACTGCTCACCAGTGCACAAAGCAAGGTCCATGAAGACATGAATGAGTGCGTTTGGGGTAGAGGAACTTGACTGGCCTGCACAGAGTTCTGACCTCAACCCGATAGAACATGTTTGGGATAAATTAGAGCAGAGACTATGAGCCAGGCCTTCACATCCAACATCAGTGTTTTACCTCTCAAATGTGCTTCTGGAAGAATGGTCAAACATTCCCATAGACACATTCCTAAACCTTGTGGACAACCTTCCCAGAAGAGACAAAGTTGCTATAGCTGCAAAGGGCAAGTCAACTCAATATTGAACCCTAATGCCGCGTACACACGGTCGTTTTTTGTGATGAAATAAAACGACGTTTTAAAAAACGTCATTTTAAATGATCGTGTGTGGGCAAAACGTTGTTTTATGTCTTCTGAAAAGCGACCAAATTTTTTTTTTGAACATGCCGTTTTTATGTCATTTTTTATGTCGTTTTTTAGAATGTCGTCTTTTGTTTCACAAAAAATGATCGTGTGTGGGCAAAACGACGTTTAAAACTACGTTTTTAAACCCGCGCATGCTCAGAAGCAAGTTATGAGACGGGAGCTTCAATGGAACAGAGTGCCGTCGAACGTGGTGTAGGTAACCACGCTTTGCCAGAGCATTTTCAGAAAACGATGGTGTGTAGGCAACGTCGTTTTTTAAAATAAAGTTTGAAAAACGTTGTTTTGTTTTGTGAGATAAAACAACGTTTTTTTACATCACAAAAGTGATCGTGTGTACGCGGCATAAGGACTAAGGCCTTGTACACACAATCAAATCTGTCTGCTGGAAACGGTCGGCCCGACCGTCCCAGCAAACAGATTCGACCGTGTGTACGGGCAAGTCGACGGATTTGGCCACCCGACAGATTTCAAAGCATGCTTTGAAATCTGTCGGCTGGGAACCTGTCCGCCCGACATGTCTACTGGTTAGTATGCTAACCAGCAGACATGTCTTCTCGCACACGCGCCGAATGATTTCGACGCATGCGCGGAAGTGTTTTACTTCCTGGTGGGGTGACGTGGCGGCGTCAACGTCACCGCCACGTCACCGACACGTCAGCGCGCTGTCTGCTGGCGGGGATTTTGATTTGCTCGTGTGTACACGCGAGCAAACCAAAATGCCAGCAGACAGATCTGTTCAAATCGGTCGGTCCGACCAATTTGAACAGATAGATTGACTCGTGTGTACGAGGCCTAAGACTGGAATGCCATTAAAGTTCTTGAGTGTGTAAAGGCAGGTGTCCCAATACTTTTGGTAATTTAGTGTATGTTAGGTAAGCGATGAGTACAACATTGATAGTAATTTGGAGGGCTTCTTGTACTCTGAAGTCTATAGGAATGAATGAAATTGCAGAGCAGCTGGGATCATTTTTGACAGGCGGCTGGATGATCTCAGTGAACCAGGATTGGGGGTTGGAGATGCTCTGATGTAAGTATATTTGCAAGAAAGGTGCACTTTAACACAGTAGTGTTAGGGTCAGCTAGGTCAAAGCTAGGGGGTCACAACACAGGAAACCAATTTATTATTATCTTGTTATCAGTAATAAATGGGTAATTGAAGAATTAATTAATTTGGAATTTAAAATTATTTCCTGAGGCTTATCAGGACATCCACAGTGATCTTATATGTATTTTTTCAAATTTAAATTTCCAAACCAAACATGCATTTTCAATCTTTTTGCTATCAAATAAAAAAAAATGGTATGAAAATAGACAATTCGAATTTAACAAATTAAATGAATGCCTCTCTTTTACAAGCCCTTTTTATTGTATTTCTTACAACCTCCCTATATAATCCATGAGACATTTAAAAGAATAAATAAATGAACTGATTCTATCTGCTCCATAGAAATTGAAAATTAAATTGTCTATGTCTCATATTTCTCTGTTTATACTTCTCTCTCCTTTTTTTTATCTATCTACTTTTTTTTTCTTACATAGAAACATAGAAGAATAATGGCTTGTGTCCCATGTTTTAAAACCTATTTTTAAATATAATTTTAGTCTAAATGTTTTAATTTGGAAAATACATACGGTATATAGAAATTGAAAATAAAATTGTTTATATCTCATATTTCTCTGTTTAGCCTTCTCTCTCCTTTTTTTATTTTTTTTATCTATCTACTTTTTTCTTTTTCTTCCATAGAAACATAGAAGAATAATGGCTGTATCCCATTTGTTAAACCTTTTTTAAATATATTTTTGGTCCAAATGTTTTAATTTGGAAAATAAGTATATAGAAATTGAAAATGAAATTGTCTTTGTCTCATATTTCTCTGTTTAGCCTTCTCTCTCCTTTTTTCTATCTATCTACTTTTTTATTTTTCTTTCATAGAAACATAGAATAATAATGTCTGTGTCCCATTTTTTTCATGTCAATTTACTAGATGTTACAACAAATCTCCAGCTTGCTTGCAAAAAAAAAAAAGTAATAATAATTTTTTGTTTTCTTGTTGCATACAAATATGCATAAAGATTTGTGTTTAGGTAAAAAACATTTTACATGAAAGCCAAGTTTAGACCTCATTAGTAAGGCTGTGATTTATGCCTCTAAAAATCTCAACTGCTCACAAAATGCAATTGGTTTGAAATGCAAAGATTAAAGTAATATGCAACTCCCCATTTTTGAAATACTATATTTAAACCCATCAAGAAAACTTTCCCCGCAATTTTTTTAATATGTGGTTAAGCATACTCACAGAAAGGTCACATGCTGGTCTTTGTTGGGTCTACAGATCCCATCCTCCATAGGGCCAGATTAACAAAGCACATGCATGCCTCATCCCTATAGAGGTTAAAAGAGTCTTGAGAGCCGCTGTCCAACAGCTGACTTAGAGCAGTGGCAATGAGTGGCTTGATGTCATGAGTATCGGGCTTGTCTGTATTTAAATGATCATCTTCGTTGGGTCTACATTTTAGGTCAAATGACCATTGGGTCCCATAACTGTCTTTGTTGAGTCTACATGTCCCGTCCTCCCTATATATCCCATCATCCCTAGGGCCATCTAAACAAAGCACACGCAAGCCTCATCTCTATAGAGGTTCAAAGAGTCTTGAGAGCCACTGTCCAACAACTGACTTGGAGGAGCGGCAAGGAGTGGCTTGATGTCATGGGCATCAGGCTTGTCTGTATTCAAATGACCATCTTCATTGGGTCTACATGTCAGGTCAAATGACCATTAGGTCCCATACCTGTCTTCGCTGGGTTTGCATGTCCCATCCTCCAAGGGCCATCTAAACAAAACACACGCATTCCTCATCCTTATAGAGGTTCCAAGATTCTTGAGATTTGCTATCCAACAACTGACGAAGATGGTTATTTAAATACAGACAAGCCTGATGCCCATGACATCAGGCCACTCCTTGCGACTCCTGGCAAGGAGTGGCTTGAAGTCATGGGCATCAGACTTGTCTGTATTCAAATGACCATCTTCGTTGGGTCTACATGTCAGGTCAAAGGACTGTTAGATCCCGTAACTGTCTTTGTTGAGTCTACATGTCCCATCCTCCATAGGGCCATCTAAACAAAGCACATGCACGCCTCATCCCTATAGAGGTTAAAAGAGTCTTGAGAGCCGCTGTCCAACAGCTGACTTAGAGCAGTGGCAATGAGTGGCTTGATGTCATGAGTATCGGGCTTGTCTGTATTTAAATGATCATCTTCGTTGGGTCTACATTTTAGGTCAAATGACCATTGGGTCCCATAACTGTCTTTGTTGAGTCTACATGTCCCGTCCTCCCTATATATCCCATCATCCCTAGGGCCATCTAAACAAAGCACACGCAAGCCTCATCTCTATAGAGGTTCAAAGAGTCTTGAGAGCCACTGTCCAACAACTGACTTGGAGGAGCGGCAAGGAGTGGCTTGATGTCATGGGCATCAGGCTTGTCTGTATTCAAATGACCATCTTCATTGGGTCTACATGTCAGGTCAAATGACCATTAGGTCCCATACCTGTCTTCGCTGGGTTTGCATGTCCCATCCTCCAAGGGCCATCTAAACAAAACACACGCATTCCTCATCCTTATAGAGGTTCCAAGATTCTTGAGATTTGCTATCCAACAACTGACGAAGATGGTTATTTAAATACAGACAAGCCTGATGCCCATGACATCAGGCCACTCCTTGCGACTCCTGGCAAGGAGTGGCTTGAAGTCATGGGCATCAGACTTGTCTGTATTCAAATGACCATCTTCGTTGGGTCTACATGTCAGGTCAAAGGACTGTTAGATCCCGTAACTGTCTTTGTTGAGTCTACATGTCCCATCCTCCATAGGGCCATCTAAACAAAGCACATGCACGCCTCATCCCTATAGAGGTTAAAAGAGTCTTGAGAGCCGCTGTCCAACAGCTGACTTAGAGCAGTGGCAATGAGTGGCTTGATGTCATGAGTATCGGGCTTGTCTGTATTTAAATGATCATCTTCGTTGGGTCTACATTTTAGGTCAAATGACCGTTGGGTCCCATAACTGTATTTGTTGAGTCTACATGTCCCGTCCTCCCTACATATCCCATCATCCCTAGGGCCATCTAAACAAAGCACACGCATGCCTCATCTCTATAGAGGTTCAAAGAGTCTTGAGAGCCACTGTCCAACAACTGACTTGGAGGAGTGGCAAGGAGTGTCTTGATGTCATAGGCATCATGCTTGTCTGTATTCAAATGACCATCTTCATTGGGTACACATGTCAGGTCAAATGACCATTAGGTCCCATACCTGTCTTTGTTGAGTCTACATGTCCCATCCTCCCTAAGACCATCTAACCAAAGCAAATGCATGTTTTGTCCTTAGAAGCCACTTTCAATCAACTGATTTGGAGGGGGGGGGAGGCAGTGGCAAGGAGTTGGCCTGATGTCATGGTCATCAGGCTTGTCTGTATTCAAATGACCATCTTCATTGGGTCTACATGGCAGGTCAAATGACCGGCAGACTATGCAGCTTCACATGGACCCTCTGGAATTTACCATCAGGCAGATACTATGGCCCCTTCCTGCTATCAATTTGACCTGGACAGGTGGGATGTTGTAAGCATTGTTAATGATGCCCCAGCCAATTTCCTGGTTTGTAATAATCAGTTGGTATTTGCACCACTAGGACCTAGCTAGGTTAACAGAGCTTGGCATCCTGGTTGCTCGCATGTTGTGTAAATCATCTGCCAATTTCCTGGTTAGGTCAAAGCACAGAGTAGTAGTAGTGTGAAAACAATGGGCCAGATTCACATAGACGTAATATTCCGCTGCGTAATCGAAATACGCTACGCTGCCGTATTTCACCAGGCTCTACGCCGAATTCAGATAGTTTTTTGCGCGTACGCTACGGTGTCGTAGTCTATTTCTCGCCGCGCAATCGAAATACGTGATTAGGGGGCGTGAAGCATTTAAATTAAGCGCATCCCCGCGGCGATCGAACTGCGCATGCTCTGTTCAGGAATTTCCCGCCGTGCATTGCGCGAAATCACGTCGTGACGTCATTCGTTGTTTGAGTAGCGGCGTTTACGAACATTCCTATTCCCGGACGACTTACGTTTAAAAATAATAAAAGACGTCGGAAGACGTTGATATTCGACGCGGGAACGACGGCCATACTTAACACGGGCTGTCTAATATTAGAGGAGGTAAAAGGCTGGTATAGTGATACGCAAAAAAAAAGATGACTAAAGGTGCCGTAAGAGATTGCGTTTGAAGTGCGAAATTTCTTGGATTGCAGGCAAAAGCTCATTAGCATACCCTGACGGCGAAAAACAACAGGAAGTCCGCCCAGTGGCCGCAATTTTCTTGCAGCGTAGATCTGAAGGCGTACGAACATGTAATCCAGTCGAATTGAAGCCCGCAGGTGTCTTTTCATGGTTTGAGGATTTCGACTAGCTAAAAATCGCCCGTAAGTCGAAAGTACTCCAGTCTAATACCAGTTAGACAGGAGTTACGGCTCTCTGAATCTGGCCCTATGCATTTACTATAATGTTCAGATAGAGCCTTCTATTCAGTGGATCTACGGAAGCAATGTTCCTCCACTTTACCAGAGAACATGTGACCAATGCCAAGACACCAGTCTTATCCCCACCATCAAAAGAGGTGGGATTTTCAGATTTGTCTGTCGTTTCTAAAACTTGTGTCACATTGGCTTTTTGACTCAAACGACTCTTTTTTTTAAATAAAATAATAAAATGTCAGCTTATGTTCACAGATCGGTAGCCAAGCCCGACACTTTCCATTATTATCCATCAATGTTACCGAAGACTTTCACACACACCTAAACTATTCCTTTATGATTCAATGTCTCACTCTATGCTACATATGGATATTTCCATGGTACAGTGAGGATTGATATGAAGGATCACATTAGCATCTTTTAATGTGATATGAAGGAAGTAAAACTGCTACTATGGTAATATTTATAACAACCTTTTTTCTTTTTGAAGCCCCCCTTCCAACTCTGTGGGTCCTGTATGCTTCTGTTACTTCAACGCTGTGATAAAAATTCACAGACAACAATTCAAATCAACAGATTTGTTCACTCTATGAAAATACATTTGTGGAATAAAAGTGTCAGTGAAAGTGTCCGCCTGTCTCTCAGATTTATCTGTTTAGCCTTCACTCTCTTTTATTATCGATTTATCTATCTATCTAACTTTCTATTTTTATTATTATTATTATTATTATTATTATTATTATTATTATCAATAAAAATAATATTATCACTGTTATTTGTAATATTTTTATTATCTACCTATTTATGTTTCATTATTATTATTATTTTTGTTATTTATTATTATCTGCTTATCTATCTATATTTTATTATTATTATTGTCATTATTATGATTATTATTACTTTCACCTATTTATTATTATTATTTTCATTATCTATCTATTATTATTATCTGCCTATCTATCTATTTTTTATCACTGTTATTATTATCTGCCTATCTATCTATATTTTATTATTATTGTCATTATGATTATTATTATTACTTTCATCTATCTATCTATCTATCTATCTATCTATCTATCTATCTATCTATCTATCTATCTATCTATCTATCTATCTATCTATCATTACTATTATTATTATCATCGTCACTGTTGTTGCTATTATTATTATTATTATTATTATCTACCTATTTATAATATTATTATTATTATTTTATTATTATTATTATCTGACTATCTATCTATATATTTTTATTATTACTGTAATATTATTTTTATTATTATTATTATTATTATTATAACTATTATCTGCATATCTACCTATCTATATTTTATTATTATTATTATTATTATTATTTTAATCTATTTATTTTTATTGAAAAAAAAAACAAGAAAAAAAAATCACCTGCGCGTTCAGGAGACAAGCGTTTTGGCGGAAAAAATACTAGACTTGCTTAAATGCACCTAAATGCTAGGCACGTTTAGCGCTGAAGTGTTCATATGAAGGGCCGCAATAAATTTAGATTCTGACCAATGGAATGAATAAATGCTCCAACACTTATCGGAATTTACAATGAAAAAAGTCAGACGGAAGTTTTTTTATCTGATATTTCGACTGTGTGTGGGCCCCATCCGACTTTTTTCCATCGGAGTTTAGAAATAGGACATGTTTTATTGACATGTTCGGAACCATGGTGAGCCTCTCCAACCATGGTGACCCTCTCCAACCATGGTGAGCCTCTCCAACCATGGTGAGCCTCTCCAACCATGGTGACCCTCTCCAACCATGGTGAGCCTCTCCAATCATGGTGACCCTCTTCAATCATGGTGAGCCTCTCCGATCATGGTGAGCCTCTCCAATCATGGTGACCCTCTCCAACCATGGTGAGCCTCTCCAATCATGGTGACCCTCTTCAATCATGGTGACCCTCTCCAATCATGGTGACCCTCTCCAACCATGGTGAGCCTCTCCAACCATGGTGAGCCTCTCCAACAATGGTGAGCCTTTCCAACCATGGTGAGCCTCTCCAACCATGGTGACCCTCTTTAACCATGGTGGCCCTCTCCAACCATGATGACCCTCTCCAATCATGGTGACCCTCTCCAACCATGGTGAGCCTCTCCAATCATGGTGACCCTCTTCAATCATGGTGAGCCTCTCCAATCATGGTGAGCCTCTCCAATCATGGTGACCCTCTCACACCATGGTGAGCCTCTCCAATCATGGTGACCCTCTTCAATCATGGTGACCCTCTCCAATCATGGTGACCCTCTCCAACCATGGTGACACTCTCCAACCAGGGTGAGCCTCTCCAACCATGGTGAGCCTCTCCAACCATGGTGACCCTCTTTAACCATGGTGGCCCTCTCCAACCATGATGACCCTCTCCAATCATGGTGACACTCTCCAATCATGGTGACCCTTTTCAATCATGGTGACCCCCTCCAACCATGGTGACCCTCTCCAACCATGGTGACCCTCTCCAACCATGGTGACCCCTTTCCAATCATGGTGACCCTCTCCAACCATAGTGACCCTCTCCGACCATGGTGAGCCTCTCCAACTATAGTGAGCCTCTCCAACAATGGTGAGCCTCTCCAACCATGGTGACCCTCTCCAACCATGGTGACCCTCTCCAATCATGGTGAGCCTCTCCAACCATGGTGAGCCTCTCCAACCATGGTGAGCCTCTTAAACCATGGTGAACACTCTGCAATCATGGTGAACACTCTGCAATCATGGTAAACCTCTCCAACCATGGTGAGCCTCTCCAACCATAGTGAGCCTCTTAAGCCATGATGACCCTCTTAAACCATGGTGACCCTCTCCAACCATGGTGACCCTATCCAACCATGGTGACCATCTCCAATCATGGTGACCATCTCCAATCATGGTGACCCTCTCCAATCATGGTGACTCCGGGACATCCAGTGTTTTCAATAAGATCAAATAGTTCCCTAATCCTGTGATTGGCTTCCTATGTCCTCTTATTACAACACATTAGACTAATCACGTAACTGTAGCAGGTAGACCTCTTCCGCCTTCCCATATTTTCCTTCCCTCCACTGTTAACAAGTGTACAGGGTCCTTTCTTGCTACAGTATTTGTAGATGGTGTGTTCTGGCTCGGCAAAGGTAGAGAGATGGGAACGCGTTGCTAGTGGTTTTATCCCTGTTGATTTATGGTAGTGATTGAAGTTTAGATGCCCAGAACTTGACACAGTCTGACAGAATGGTATGGAAGCTAGGAACATGCACAGGTGCACATTCCTAGTTTTTTACTGTAATGTCAAACAATGTTCTCATAGAATGGGTCATCAAGAAGGTTTAAATTTAAAAACTGCAGACAATTTTTTCCCCCCAGGGCTGTGCTGTCTATCAATCCACCATGTGCAGATTTTTTGAGAATGACACAGGGAATTTTAACTATATATATATATATATATATATATATATATATATATATATATATATATATATATATATTTATATATTACAATTTAGTATGCTTTTATTTCTTTGAATATTTTATATTAAATATGGAATATTAATAGGTTAATTATTAATACTAAAGGGGTTGTGAATTTGGCAGATGCATGGGTGTATGTTTTAGGTAATGGTGTATACTGTAAATGTTTTTGATATATTTTAGTGTTGTATCTTCATAATCTATCAATCTATCAATCTTGTATTATTACTATTATTATTGCTATTAATATTATTATTATTACTTGTATTATTATTTATCTATTTTATGTTACTTTAATTGTCTATCTATCTCCCTATCTAGTATTATCATTATTATTATTTTCTATCTATTATTATTACTTGTATCTGTCCATATATTAATATAATATTATTATTATTATTATTATTATCTATCTGATTTATATTATTATTTCTGTCTATCTATGTATTATTATATCTATCTATCTGATTTATATTATTACTTTCGTCTATATATTTATTTATTTATTTAGAATAATAATATTATGTATGTATCTATCTTATTTATATTTATTACTTTTATCTATCCATCTATGTATTATTATATCGATCTATCTATTTATCTATCTATCATTAATATTATTATTACTTTTATTATTATCTACCTACTTTCTATTTTTCATTATTATTATTACTGTTATTATTAATCTATCTATCTATCTATCTATCTATCTATCTATCTATCTATCTATCTATCTATCTATCTATCTATCTATCTATATATCTGTCTTTTTTATATTATTACTTTTATCTATCTATTAATTATTATTTTAATCTATCTATCTATCATTAATATTAGTATTATTTTTATTATTATCTACCTATTTTCCATCTTTTATTATTATTATTACTGTTATTATTATTATTCTATCCATCTATTTGTTTTTTAATATTATTACGTTTATCTTTTCATTTATTTATAATAATATTATTAATTTATCTATCTTCTTTATATTTATTACTTTTATCTATTAATTATTCTATCTATCTATCTATCTATCTATCTATCTATATGTCTGTCGTATCTGTCTTATTTATATTATTACTTTTATTTATTCATTTATTTATATAACTATTATTTATGTTTCTATGTTCTTTATATTTATTACTTGCATCTATTAATTATTCTATCTATCTGTCTGTCTTATATTATTACTTTTATCTATTCATGTATTTATAATATTATATTTATTTATTTATCTAACTTATATATCATATATCATACATATCTAACTATATGTATTACTTTTATCTATCTATCTATCTATCTATCTATCTATCTATCTATCTATCTATCTATCTATCTATCTATCTATCTATCTATCTATCTATCTATCTAACTGTATTTTTATAATATTATTATTTTTGTTATCAGTATTATTATTATTAATACTTATCTATCTGTCTATCTTCTACAGCAAAAAGAAGAAAAAAAAAGAAGAAAAAGAAGAATGTTTACTGCAGAAGTAAATAATTATTAAAAAAAAGTCTATATCCAATCTATATCCAGTTTTTAGCCAATAGTGATGAAAGATCTAACCCTTTAATGGCGCAGGTATAACCTGTAAACCAATATGGCCGCTGTTGCAGCATTTCAGCGTAAAATACAAGATGAACCCGTAAATATTAATAGAATTCCTAGATATTTCATTGCGGCTTATTTAAGTCGGGCCGGGGTAACTCTAGCTGACAGTAATTCCAAATTACTTTATCCGCCTCTCCTACCCTGGGCCTTCTCATTTCTGTCAAAAATTCTAATTTATACAGACGTCACCCCTGCAAGGCAAAATTCCCGCAATCTCGAACTGCTGACTCATTTACATATCCATTAGTGCCTCCACCAATGGCGAGCCTTTACCTACCACCAGCGTTCTCACCCCTCCCAGCCGCATGCAAATGCCTTTTTTTTTTTTTTGGCGCTCAAACTGGCGGACAAATCAAGGTTTTTATATTCCTGGCAGCGGAGGAGCCGGCGCAGGGAACTCTGGGAGGTGATAGAGAGAGAGAAACTATTATAGGTGTATCACAACATATGGTGGAATTATCGACAAATACATTACTCGTAGGTGGCGATCCCTATTAAGTGCTTTTTCATTGCCGTGCGCTGTGACTTAATATGGAGCGCTCAGTGGGACTCCAGTAATATATTAGAAATGTTAAATGTTTGTGCCACGTGGTGCCTGCCAGCATGCGCTGTCTGTTGGCGCTGAATATATTTTGTTTTTTTCGGAGTTGTCAGATAAGTTTTACTACTTTAAAAGAAAACTCCACCTTCGCTAAGGGTTTGAGGCAACGTATATATACAAGAGCTGCACAAAGCCATTTTGTAAATTAATTAAAATAAAATATTTTCCTCCAAATTACCTTTACATTCCAATTGGCGGCTTCAATTAAAGTCCTCAATTAATTTTTTTAATGTATTTAATTCTATAGAGGAGCAGTGTTGTCACCCCAGAACAGGTAGTGGATTGGAACTACACCTCTCCTAACTCACATCTCCAAAACATGGCTGGGGGGTTCCGTTAGTCCTACCAGATTTCCAGAGAAAATTGTTTGATATATGAATGCAGAGTGCACAGGACAGCACCAGATTTTTGGTTGTTTTTTTTGTACTGATATAACAAAAAGTTTTCAAAAGAATATTTAATAGACCAAAAGGTTCATTGTTAGGGTTTACTTCCTGGTAGCCTATTATCAGGAATGAGCTTGTTTTTGGTCCCAACCGGGAAGAAAGCTGTTAGTGCTAGGCCAAATAACTGTTCACTATGAAGAGTTGAGCTTGGGTTTGGTCCCAACTGGGAAGAAAGCTGTTAGTGCTGGGCCAAACAACTGTTCATTATGAAGGGTTGAGCTTGGGTTAGGTCCCGACTGGGAAGAAAGTTGTTAGTGCTGGGCCAAACAACTGTTCACTATGAAGGATTGAGCTTGGGTTAGGTCCCAACTGGGAAGAAAGCTGTTAGTGCTGGGCCAAACAACTGTTCATTATGAAGGGTTGAGCTTGGGTTAGGTCCCAACTGGGAAGAAAGCTGTTAGTGCTGGGCCAAACAACTGTTCATTATGAAGGGTTGAGCTTGGGTTAGGTCCCGACTGGGAAGAAAGTTGTTAGTGCTGGGCCAAACAACTGTTCACTATGAAGGATTGAGCTTGGGTTAGGTCCCAACTGGGAAGAAAGCTGTTAGTGCTGGGCCAAACAACTGTTCATTATGAAGGGTTGAGCTTGGGTTAGGTCCCAACTGGGAAGAAAGCTGTTAGTGCTGGGCCAAACAACTGTTCATTATGAAGGGTTGAGCTTGGGTTAGGTCCCGACTGGGAAGAAAGTTGTTAGTGCTGGGCCAAACAACTGTTCACTATGAAGGATTGAGCTTGGGTTAGGTCCCAACTGGGAAGAAAGCTGTTAGTGCTGGGCCAAACAACTGTTCATTATGAAGGGTTGAGCTTGGGTTTGGGCCCAACTGGGAAGAAAGCTGTTAGTGCAGGGCCAAACAACTTTTCACTATGAAGGGTTTTGCTTGCTTTTGGTTTGGACCCAGAAGGAAGCTGTCAGTGACACCAGAACCATTGTGGCCCATGAGTTCACTATTCTGGACATTGAATGAATAGCCATTCTCCACTTTGAGTTTTATAGCAGCCCAACCAAAATGGGCATTGCACAACCACAACATGTAGTTAATATAGAGCTGCAATAACAAAACTTGTTCATTATGAAGGGAGGAGCTTGGGTTTGGTCCGAACCCACAAGCAAGCTGCCAGTGCCACAAATATGGCCCATTAGATTGCCAATTCTGGCGAACCATTTAACAATTGATCGCTCTCCACTTTTTTGACTTGTGTCTTTGAGTTTTACAAAAGCCCAACAAGAAATGGGCATTGCAAAACCACAAAATGTAGTAATTATAGAACTGCAATAAGAAATCTAAAGTTATGATGTGTTCATTATGAAGGGAGGAGCTTGGGTTTGGCTTGGAACCCAGAAGGAAGCTGTCAGTGCCACCAATGTGGTTCATCAGTTCACCAACTCTGGCTATAAATCTAAACAAATAGTCATTCTCCACTTTTTTTACTTTGAGGTTTTACAGCAGCCCAACAAGAAATGGGCATTGCAAAACCATTATAGAACTGCAATATGAAGGGATGAGCTTGGGTTGGGTCCGAACCCAGAAGCAACCTGCCAGTGCCACCAATATGGTCCATCAGATTTCAATTCTGGCGAACCATTTAACAATTAATCACTCTCCACTTTTTTGACTTGAGTTTTACAAAAGCCCAACAAGAAATGGGCATTGCAAAACCACAACATGTAGTCAATATAAAACTGAAATATGAAGGGATGAGCTCAATCAGCTCCGAGTGGGGATTGCCCACCTTGTAGCTACACAAAGGGGCAGAATTGTTTGTGACCTCATTGGCCTAATATAGTCACAAGGCCATTTTATGTCAAAGACCATGCCATACCATGTGGCATTACAGGTCAACAATGTCATGAGCATGCCTGCCCCTTTTGTGACATGTAGCTGCGGGCAGCGAATACCCCACACACAGCTGAATGGCACGTCACTGACAGCTTCCATCTTGGTTTGGACCAAACTCAAGCCAAACTCAAGCCAAACCCAAGCCAAGCTCATCCCACCATAGTGAAGTCATATCTTTGACATAGATACTGTATAAAAAATAAGCATTTATTGATTGCTATGCACAAAAGTTATAGCATCTACAAAATAGGGGATAGATTATTATTATTTTTTTACTAGTAATGGCGGCGATCTGTGATTTTTATTGTGACCGTGACATTGCGACAGACATATCGGACACTTTTGACACATTTTTGGGACCATTCACATTTATATAGCGATTAGTGCTATAAAACTGCACTGAATACTGTGTAAAAGTGACTAGCAGGGAAGGGGTTAACTCTAGGGGGCGATAAAGGGGTTAAATATGTTCCCTAGGGAGTCAATCTAACTGTTGGGTGAGGGGACTCACAAGGGGAGGAGACCGATCGGTGTTCCTATGTACTTCCTCTGTACTGGGAACACATATCGGTCTCCTCACCTCTGACAGGACATGGATCTGTGTGTGTGGGCAATCACGGGTGCCCAGTGGAAATCGTGGCCGCCAGGAACGTGCATCGGGTCCCCAGAATGCCAGGAAGCCCTGGTAGGGAGATCCCATCTGTGGACGTCATTTGACTATGGGCGGGATCTGAAGTGGTTAAACTAGGGCAGGGATCCTTTAAACTACTGCCCTCCAGCTGTTATAGAACTACACATCCCATGAGGCATTGTAACACACTGACATTCACAGACATGACTAGGCATGATGGGAATTGTAGTTCCTGAACAACTGGAGGGCTGTAGTTTGAAGACCCATGAACTAGGGCTTATTTTGGGGGTAGGGCTTTTATTGGAGCCCTCCTGGAAAATAACCCTAGGTCTTATTTTCGGGGAAAAATTTTTTTGTCGTTTTGCAATGCTTGTTCAAAGATGGACAGTCAAAAAAGTGGAGAATGACTTGCTAGAATCGGAGAACTGATGGGTCACACTGGGGTATAAAGTCCTCAGACTTGCACTGTAAGAGCTCGAGTCCATGGGCACCTGCATCTTGGCTTCAAGTACATTCTACCAGTTCCTTCTGAGATCATTTACAGTTGATGGACAGGTGCATTTGAAATGCATGCAACCTCCTTGTAAGCTGTATCAGCCTGCCTCAAGCTGTTTTTGTGTTCCCATTAACTGGTATAGAGGAAGAAGCAGTTCTGACCAAAACAAAGCTGGTGAACACTGGCTGTTTTATTGCTTAATAGTATTCTGGCATCTTTTTTACAGTACGTGTTCTACATGCTTTATATCCTCCGTACTACGATTCTGTCTAATGTGCGTTCTTCAGTTTTCACACAGATGAAAGGTCGTTGTGTTAAATATTTGGAAGCCAATATTCGAATGGATGTGTGTGACGTTCTGCAAGCAGCCGAGAGCAGAGCCGCATGTGCAACAGGAACATGTGCGGGTGTGGAAATATGCGATTATAAATGGAAATATTAGCATACAAAGCTGAGGAATCTCACAGATGGTTTGTAGAAAATGTGTCTCAGTCTGTACACAAATACCACGGCGTATCCGATTTCCATCGCTGCTCATGTGTGGATGCGGCAAGCTTATGGAGACATGGAGGGGGACCTATTCATTTCCGTACTTTCACCAGGCAGAAAGAAAAACGACCAAGCCAATAAAAATGAATCTGACCTTGAGCCTAATGCCACATACACACGAGCGGAAATTCCGACAAGAAAAGTCTGATGTGAGCTTTTGGTCGGAAATTCTGACCGTGTGTAGGCTTCATCGGACTTTTGCTGTCAGAATTTCTGCCAACAAAAGATTGAGAGCTGGTTCTCAAGGTGTCCCAGATCTTTTACAGTCTTATAGTGAATATCATATTTTCTGGCATAAAAGACAACCTTTTACACCTAAATTTCACAGCCAAAAACGGGAGTCGTCTTTTACGCCGGGTGAAGTGGCCGCGATGCACTCTGTTGATGGATATAGAGCCTGCTAAACCTGCTCAGATTAGAGTAGCAACCTCCGCCAGAGCGGCGCAGGCTGATGATGTCACAGCCTCTGTCAAAGCAAGCAGGATACATCTGAGTCAGAGCGGCGTGGGCTAATGATGTCACAGCCTCTGTCAATCCGAGCAGGATACATCTGAGTCAGATCGGCGCTGGCTGATGATGTCACAGCCTCTGCCAATCCAAACAGGATACATCTGAGTCAGAGCGGCACAGGCTGATGATATCACAGCCTCTGCCAATCCAAACAGGATACATCTGAGTCAGAGCGGCACAGGCTGATGATATCACAGCCTCTGCCAATCCAAACAGGATACATCTGAGTCAGAGCGGCACGGGCTGATGGTGTCACAGCCTCTGCCAATCCAAACAGGATACATCTGAGTCAGAGCGGTGCTGGCTAATGATGTCACAGCCTCTGTCAATCCGAGCAGGATACATCTGAGTCAGATCGGCGCTGGCTGATGATGTCACAGCCTCTGCCAATCCAAACAGGATACACCTGAGTCAGAGCGGCACGGGCTGATGGTGTCACAGCCTCTGCCAATCCAAACAGGATACATCTGAGTCAAAGCGGCGCGGGCTGATGATGTCATAGCCTCTGTCAATCCGAGCAGGCTTTGTATTCATTGATAGAATACATCGCTGGCCGTGATTGGCTCAGCGCCGTATGGCTATAACTTCCGTTGAAAAGAAGAAATATGAAGCCTCAGAAGGGGGGTCATCCTATACAGTGAGTTAGGAAATGCAGGAGAATTAGGGGGTCGTCTTATACACCAGAAAATACGGTACTCCAAAAAATAAAAAATAAAGTGTTTTGGTTTGGCTTGAAGAAAAGTTGGCAACCCTACTATAGGGACAGGATAAAATGGTGGCTGCATTCATTTCCACATAATTGCAACAGTAATGCATGCTGGGTGCAGTCCACAGCAGCATCAGGAGAGAAGCATTTAAGGCTTCATGTACACGGGACGTTTTTACAACTGCTCCTAAATTATTAAACTTGACAGATAGCCAACGTCTGTTTTGCCATGTTTACATGCTGCGTTTAGCCGCGTTTGCATTTAGAAGCGTTTCAAACTTTTTTTTTAAATGGCCAAAAACGAAAAAACACCTATAAACAAAACGCTGCTAAACGCAGGTCTCCGTGTTTAGACGCGTTTAGTTGCATTTGGCGTCTGAAACGTGGAGATCTTCTGCGTCTGAACCCCTTTTTTTGCTTTCAAAGAAATGCTGTTGAACGCAACTGCCTAAAAACGGCAATAAACGAGAATGTGTACATGGTCACATAGGATAACATTGAATGAGTTCAGGAGCAGTTGAAAAAGCATCCAACTGCCTCTGAACGTACATTTAGCAGCGTCCTGTGTACATGGGGCCTAAGTCTTTACACAGACCCCTAATCACCTTTAAAGTAATTCAAATAAAGTCCCTAAGCATTTAATTTAATTAAAATTTGGAAGGGTACTAAACCTATGCCATGGGACAAGAGTTGTCTCCTCTAACCTCATACACTGTTATTATTCTGTAGACTGCTGACCTTATAAGACTGTGATATAGGGATACCTAGCCACCGATGTACTGTACAGTACACACATGGTAGTGGTATACACAGATAGTAGTGGTATACACTACTCTTCATTCTTCTCAAGACCTCCTTCTCTCTAGATCTCTCATCACCTGCTCTCATGCTCGTCTCCAGGACTTTTCCAGAGCCTCTCCAAGCCTATGGAACTCCTTACCTCAATCTGTCCATCTATTTCCTTCTCTATTAGCTTTTAGAGGATCCCTGAAACCCCTCCTCTTCAGAGAAGCCTATCCTACCCACACCTAACAACTGTATTTTCATTTTGTCCATCTGATCACCCCCATAACTAACTACCCTTTGTTCCACTTGACCCTCCCTTCTAGACTCTAAACTCCAATGAGCAGGGCCCTCTGATCCTTCCTGTATTGACTGTACTGTCTTCCCTGATGTAAAGCTCTGTGCAAACTGTTGGTGCTATATAAATCCTGTATAATAATAATTATAAAAATAATAGTAGTGGTATACACAGATAGTAGTGGTATACACAGATAGTAGTGGTATACACAGATGACTGTAATTACCTGTGTTTCTGACAAGCTGAGGCTACTGGCCAGCTGTTTCCTCTCTGCCCCCACCACATAATGGTTCTTCTCGAAGGCCCTCTCAAGCCGGAGCAGCTGTGAGGGAGAAAAGGCTGTTCTGATTCTCTTAGGCTTCCTGGCGAAGGGTCCATGTAGAAGAAGGCTCTCCTGAGACACGTCGCTGCCTGGAACAGATGAATGCAGGAGTCACCCTCATGTGTACGCAAGAACACAAAGACTGGCCTTTTGTATGTAAAATCTTCTTACTAAGATCTGAATGTACCCCCCCCCCCCCATAATAACTAATTAGTAGGCTTGTATATCCTCCATAATAACTGATTAGTAGACATGTGCACACTGAAATATTTAGTTTTGGAATTTCGTTTTTCATCCGAAAAATAAATCTATTTAGTTACTCCCGAAACTTGTTTTCATTTATTTTGTTTCGTTAAAAAATGCATTCATCTGAAAATCCGAATGAATGGAGGTCAAATCTGTCAATTATAGGCTTATGGTGTGTCTGTCGAATGTTCTAAGAAGATTCGACGGAGCAGCAAAACTGTACGACACCGCAATCGTACATTTCTGGTCTAATGTTCCGCCTACAAGATATAGAGGATTTCTAGTGTTGTATGACACTAGTAATAATTATATTTATAAATTATTATTACTAGTCAACCAACATTCAAATTCTTCTATAGCTTGCAGACGGAGCATTCGACCAGAATGGAACAATTGCGGTGTCGTACAGTTTAGCTGCTTGTCAAATCTTCTTAGAACATTCGATAGACACCATAAGCCTTCAATGACAGATTCAACCTTAATTCTGTTGAATGTTCTAAGAAGGTTCGACAAGCAGCTAAACTGTACGACGCCGCAATTGTACATTTCCGGTCGAATGTTCCGCCCACAAGCTATAGAAGAATTCTAATGTTGTATGACACTAGTAATAATTATATTTATTAATTATTATTACTAGTCAACCAACATTAGAATTCTTCTATAGTCTATGGGCGGAACATTTGACTATAAATGTTCACTTGTGGCGATCGTATGTTTTTAGCTGCTTTGTCGAATATTCATGTCTCTATAATGTCGAATCTTTCCTCTCCATGTCGAATAATCTCGGACTAATAGAGTTAGGTTAGGAACATTCGACCGCAGGTTCGATAGACACAGATCTCTATTGTCATCATCAGGTCAAATCTTCTACCTATATCCAACTGTTGTAGCAACAAAACGAAAATAAAGTATTTTTCAAGTCGGATCTTTCGGATTTTGGATTCTGCGCATTCGTTACCGTTTGTTAAAACGAACGCGAAAATCCCCAAAATTCGGACAAAAAACGAATGCACATGTCTACCAATTAGCAGGCTTGTATCAAGTATTTATTAGGAACACATTGACACAACATTTGGCTATATAGTTTGTGGACAACTGACAAGGGGTGGACTGACAACTCATGGGGTCCCCGCGCAATAAGAGATTATGAGGCCCCCGGGCAATAGATTATGCAGCCACACAGTATACACACACACAGACACAATATACACACACCGTATACACACACACACATACAGTATACATACACAGTATACACATACACAATATACACACACAGTATACACACACACACATACAGTATACATACACAGTATACACATACACAATATACACACACAGTATACACACACACACACATACAGTATACATACACAGTATACACACACACATACAGTATACACACACACAGACACAATATACACACACAGTATACACACACTGTATACATTGCACACAGAGGGACAGATTCTCATAGAATTTTGCTTGTGTATCGTAAGCCATTTACACTACGCCGCCGCATCGTACTAGAGCAAGTGCCGTATTCTCTAACCATTTGCTCCGTAGTTTGCGTTGGCCCAGGGTAAGCCCGCGTAATTCAAATGAGGCGGCTTGTATTTAAATTAAGCGCGCCCCCGCGTCGAACGAACTGCGCATGCGCCGGCCGGGGAAAAAGCCCAGTGCGCATGCTCCAGCTCACGTCGGAAAGCGTAGTTGAAACCGACGTCAAAACGACGTGATCGTCACTACGCAATGCCCCTATTCGCGAACGAGTTAGTAAAACGACGTAAGCGACAGAAAAAGCCGACGCTGACCCGACGCCATACTTAACATGGCATCCGACGGCACCCGAAGGCATCCGACGGTACTTCGTAAGGTTACTCCACATAGAAGCTGGGGTAACCTTACGCGGACGAAAACGACGTACGCGACGACGGGGCGGCGTAAAAGCGATCGGGAATCGGCGTACTAGCCTCATTTGCATATGCAAATGAGAAAACAACGTAAAGGCCACCTAGTGGCCGGAGTTGTCATTACAACTACGATCCGCAAGTGTAATGGTATTACACTTGTCGGATGTTGAAGCGTATCTATGCAAAAGTGATGCTAAGCATCACGCGCATAGATACGAGGCAAAAAAAACGGTGATACGACGGGGTATCTGAGATACTCCGTCGTATCGCCGCTGAGAATCTGGCCCAGAATGCACACTATATGGGCATGATATTGGAACACTTACACTTGAGGAAAAGGTTTTAGGGCCCTCTCATTCTACAACAATAGCATCGGTGTGCTCACACTACATGGAGATGGTATTGGGGTTCCTCACACTATATGAGTATGATATTGGCACACTCACACTTGAGGAAGAGGTTTTAGGACCCTCTCATTATTATTAAAGAATAGTATTGGTGCCCTCACACTACATGGAGATGGTATTGGGGTCCTAAAACTATATGGAGATGGTATTGCGGGTCTTCAAACTATATGGAGAAGGTCTTGGGGGTCTTCAAACTATATGGGCATGATATTGGAACACTTACACTTGAGGAGATGGTTTTAGGACCCTATCATTATAATTCTATAATAGTATTGATGACCTTACACTAGATGGAGATAGTATTGGGGTCCTCACACAATATGGGCATGATATTGGAACACTTACACTTGAGGAGATGGTTTTAGTACCCTCTCATTATACAATAGTATTGATGCCCTCACACAATATAGAAATGGTATTGGGGTCCTCACACTATATGGAGATGGTATTAGGGTGCTCGCACTAAATGGAGATGGTATTGGGCTCCTCACACTATATGGGCACGATATTGGCACACTCACACTTGAGGAGGTGGTTTAGGTAACCGTCTCATTATACAATAGTATTGATGCACTCACACTATATGGAGATGGCATTGGGGTCCTCACACTATATGGAGATGGAATTGGGGTCCTCACACTATATGGAGATGGTATTGGGGTCCTCTCACTATATGGACATGATATTGGCACACTCACACTTGAGGAGATGGTTTGGGTAACCTTCTCATTATACAACAGTATTGATGCCCTCACAGTATATGGAGATGGTGCCCTCACACTAAATGGGCATTATATTGTTGACCCCAAAGTGGAGATTTTCTTGTTCCTAAACTCAGAGAGGTTGGAGGTGCTCTTGTTGCCGTCACACATTATACAAACAGTATTATTTTTGTCCTCACACAAGATGGACAATATTTTGGTGTTTTCTTGCACTCTTGATAAAAATGCCAAGTAATTTGATTATCAGGGGTTACAGAACAGAAATTTGCTTATAATATCCTGAAATACACACCATTTCACACCAAAATCATAAATGATGTCACTGTTGTAGCAGGGAACATAAGTGACATCATGGTCACCACAGATTGCAGGGAACGTGTCATTTCCATTCCTCGCTAATTAACAGGTTGTCAATTTCGTTATGGCATTTTCAGGATGTGTTTTACCTGAGATTGTGAGAAAACTTAACACACTTTACTGCAAACACCTGGACTACTTCCCTCATATAAGAGAATGTTGTGTTAATGCAGGGAGATGTTCCATCACATCCACGGAAATATATGGCTATAACCAGTGGCTATAAATTTTGCGCAAACCAATCAATAAACGCTAATTGCGATTTTTTTTTTTTACGAAAAATATGTAGAAGAATACGTATCGGCCTAAACTGAGGAAAAAAAATGTTTTTTTATATATTTTTTTGGGATATTTATTATAGCAAAATGTAAAAAATATTGCATTTTTTTCAAAATAGTCGCTCTATTTTTGTTTATAGTGCAAAAAATAAAAACCGCAGAGATGATCAAATACCACCAAAAGAAAGCTCTATTTGTGGGAAAAAAAGGACGCCAATTTTGTTTGGGAGCCACGTCGCACGACTGCGCAATTGTCAGTTAAAGCGACGCAGTGCCGAATCACAAAAAGTGCTCTGGTCTTTGGACAGCAATATGGTCCGGGGCTAAAGTGGTTAAAAAGTAACAAGATACCCTTTATCTACTACTAAAGCAATACTCCAACTATCTCCTTCCATTGCTTTTGTACAGATTTTTCGGTATAGGTAGGGATTACGTTAACACTGATTTTGCAAGGACTATACCGTCATAGAAATTTTGTAAAAATTTGCATCAAGCTTTGCAATATGAACTGCTAAGGTGAAGTTTGCCTGAAAGAAAGGCTTTGTTTTCTACCACGGAAAGACACAGTAGTGACCATGTGATTTAGTTTTACAAGGCCAGTTTTATGGTCCTGTTTTACCATATAAAAATGGTGAGATGGTCAGGATGCTGTATAATATTAAATCTATCTATTCGTTTCCTGTTGTCAGGGCTGGGCTCAGCCCTTCCTTCTCAGAGCTGGCCGATTAGCTGTCGGCTAATTGCCAGCTCCTATCTCTCCACAGTGACTCACCTATTGAGGAGTCCTGCCTACTTAAGCCTTCCTGCTCAATTGATCTCTTGCTTCGTCTTGGTCAACATCACATTGACTTTCTCCTGCGTTCCTGTTGAAGACTTGCTTGGCTGGTTCCCTTCTGAGGGAGGGTTAGGACCCCTGTCTGTTTTTGTTTTTTTGCCATCCGTGTCCCACTGGGGAGATTTACTTTAAAGTGATATTAAAGGCTTTCTTTAAAAAACAAACATGTCATACTTACCTGCTCTGTGCAATGGTTTTACACAGAGCAGCCCCAATTCTCCTCTTAGGGATAAGGCATTGATTGATGGTTAGGGGTTGTGCTGAGGGTTAGCAGATAGTTTGAGGGTTGGGGGATTGGTTGAGGTTTAGGTATTAGACTGAGGATTAGCAAATGAGTTTTAGGGTTGGGTATTGGCCTTAGGGCTAGGGCATTGATTGATGGTTAGAGGTTGTGCTAAGGGTTAGGAGATAGTTGTGGGTTAGGGGGTGGATTTAGGTTTAGATGGCTAGGGATTGCGGTGAGGGTTAGGAGATAGGTTGAAGAAGAGGGTTGGGCTGGGGTTTAAGAAAATGTTGGGACTTGAGTAAAAATATAGGTTGGGATTTAGGGTTAGTGGTTGGGTGGAGAGGTAGGGTTATGGTATGTATCTCAAAATACCACTACTTCTGAATGACAGTAGTTAACGTGTCTTGAGGTCATATTACATCTAAAATGACATAGAAGCCCCTTGTTGTATCCCAATCACTTCCATCTTCCAATCTTCCAATCAATTCCTTCCATTCCGGCATAGTTTTTACCGATTGCTGCCCTGCTTGCTAAATGCATTGCTGATATCCTTGTCTTCTTAATTTACAGAGTCAGGGGTTTGCATGTTTCTGATCTCCACCCCTTGTAGTTTTTTATAGAAGGAGAAGTTCCACAGCATAGCGTGATAGGACAAGAAGCTGCGTTTTTTTTTTCAGAAGAACCATGACAAGCCTGCTGAATCTGACTGCAACATATCATGTAAAATTCCAGTGGTAGACTATTAAATAGACTGTCTGACTTCTGTCCAGCTGCAAATATTTCCTAGAATGAAAAAAAGTAATTCTCACTTTGCCTGGAGCTGCTTTTAAGACTAAATTGGATAATGTTTTTTTTTGCTTTCTGACACTAATGGTCTCCTGTAGTAAATCAGTATTGAAAGCTGACGTGATGAGTAAAACGATGGGAAAAAATAATAATAATAATACACATGGCATGTTGCTGGTACTCGTACTTTCAGGATCACTGAGACAGATGGCGGAGTTCTAAATTCACTCTGACCCTTCAATTTCCAAGGAAGTATTGAAGTCAATAAGAAGCAGAGAGCTGAGTAATGACCAGTGTACTGCAGATCCTTTACTGTCTGATCATCAGCAGGCTATGACCACAATGGTGACCCAACTGCACCATAAACACCAATGGGTGCCTGCTAAATAGTGATACAATTTCTTTAGCAGGTAAGGTGGGTCACATTTTTTTTATTTGTGTTTTTTTTTTGTTTATTTATTTAGTTACTTGCTTAAATTGAGCTTTACCCAACCCATCTTCCATGGCTGTGTTTCGTTGTCACACTTCTAGCCTTGGAACCTTACTTTTCTGTGGCCTCATGCCTGAACTGCATACCGGGGCTTCATTTGCCACAAAACAGACTGTTACCTGGGTCTGCCGTTAACATTTTTAGACCCACACAAACATACTAGGGCCAATTAAGACAATAGCCAATCAGGGCACTCTTAATCGCATCATGGGCCCCTTGGCAAAGTAATGCTCTGGGGCCCCTAAAATGATGACAGTGCAGGTAAACAGACATCAAGTAGGTAGGAGGCAGACTGCCTCCCCTGCGCATCTATCACTCTCAGTGCCATCATGGTGCCCCAAATTTTGGTGCATCGTGGGCTCAAGGACAAGCTGCTTTGGGGAAAGTGCAGGGGCCCCAATGCAGCTGGGGCCCCTGCGCAGTGCCCAGGTGTGCCCTCTCATTAAGACAGCCCTGTAGCCTATTAACCTATCAGCATTTATTTGGAGTGTAGGAGGAAATGCATACAAGCAAGGCAAACTCCATACATAGAGTGCCCTGGCTGGGAAATGGAGCCACGTCCCCGTTGCTGCAAGGCATAAGTGTTAACCGCTAAGCCCTTGTTCTCCATCTTTTAGCTTTACAATGATTCTATATACTCGAGTATAAGCTGACCTGAGTATAAGGCGAGGCACCTAATTTTACCCCAAGAAGCTGGGAAAACGTATTGGCTTGAATACAAGCCTAGGGTGAGAATGCAGCAGCTACTGTAAGCGGAAAAGAGGGTCAACATTACCCATTTGCACGCCTCACTGTGCCCATTGCAACCTCGCTGTGCCCAACCTCACTGTGCCCATTGCAACCCCATGGTGCCCATTGCAACCTCACTGTGCCCAACCTCGATGTTCCCATTGCAACCTTACTGTGCCCATTGCCACCTCCCTGTGCCCATTGCCACCTCACTGTGCCCAACCTCACTGTGCCCATTGCAGCCTTCCTGGACAAGAGAACGTCCGTGATAGGCAGAACACTGAACAAAGTGTCTGTTGGGAAACGCCTATCAAGGAAGGGACCAGGCGGAAGCCACGACTTTTAAACAATGGACGCTCACAGGGGGGTAATTTTTTAGCCCTAAAAAAAGGGCTGAAAAACTTGGCTTATACTCGAGTATATACGGTAGATAAAAAAATATATAAAGAAGTTCCTTTTTTTAATTGAAAATTAGAAGAGTGCTCAAATGTTGACCAAAGCACATTATTTTGTATCGTTTCGGTTCATTTGTTTTTGAGTTTATAACATTTTCAACTGTAATTAACATCAAAAATGTTAAAATTAAGCCTTTTATACAAGGTGCACCCTTGCCATCCATATCACATAAAGTGGGCATATCAGAAGATGTTTACTTTCAGACTGTCTTTCTGCAATCCACAAAGAATAGTAAATGATGGGGGAATTTAATTTCCTGAAGTTTAAAATTAGAAAAAGGGAGGAAGGAACAAACCTGGGGACTTTTTAGGTGTCAATGCAGTAAATAGATTACAATTGATAAAGTTTTATAAATTTTATTATAGAAATAAGTTTCTTTGTCATTTATATGGAAAAAATAGTGTAGCGCTCAGGAAAAAACAAAATATGACAGTGAAGTTAAAATTGCATACATATAAATAATAAATAATACACATAGAATAGTGATCAGTGCATTGAAACAAAAAAGTCCAACGTGAACCTCATAATAAATAAAAACCATAAAGTTCATAAAAAGAGGTTCTTGGATTCCAGTGACAGAAATAAAATTTGATATTCAGACGTGAAGAGAAATCCCACCACCAATGAAGATGCAGGCTTACCAGAAGGAGTGGACTCTAAGAAAATTAAATTTCAAGAGTCGATCGGGCTTAGTAAGTGCTCAGATCCTGGGGCAGGATGTCTTCAAAGTGGGGATCAACAGATGGCTATGATACGGAATCCAGTGGCCACGAGACTAGCGGCTGTAATCGAGGCATCACACCAAATGGCTCATTGTGCCAAACAATGTTGACATCCTACATCCTACAGAACACGCCCTCCACACTCAACTGCCGGGGGTCTGCTGCTGCTGCGGGCTTTGGTAGCAAGCGATGAAGGTGGAAATATAATCCAGCATTTGGGTTTAGAAATCAAGTCAACCGGACTTTTGCCAGCCTCCCGGGCTCCAGTTGACACACATTGATGATCATAGAGAAGTTTGTGACAGTCAGAAGTTCTGTAGGATGTCAACATTGTTTGGCACAATGAGCCATTTGGTGTGATGCCTCGATTACAGCCGCTAGTCTCGTGGATTCCGTATCATAGCCATCTGTTGATTCCCTCTTTAAAGACATCCTGCCCCAGGATCTGAGCATTTATTAAGCCTGATCGACTCTTGAAATTTAATTTTTTTAGAGTCCACTCCTTCTGGTAAGCCTGCATCTTCATTGGTGGTGGGATTTCTCTTCACGTCTGAATATCAAATTTTATTTCTGTCACTGGAATCCAAGAACACCTCTTTTTATGAACTTTATGGTTTTTATTTATTATGAGGTTTACGTTGGACTTTTTTGTTTCAATGCACTGATCACTATTCTATGTCTATTATTTATTATTTATATGTATGCAATTTTGACTTCACTGTCATATTTTGTTTTTTCCTGAGTGCTACACTATTTTTTCCATATTTTGTTTTTGCTTCTCAATTTTCAGTAGCCGTGTTTAGCAGCCTTATTTATCCATTTTATTGCAGCGCAGTATTACACACCACACCTATCTGTCATTTATAGAATACAATCCAGAATCTCCAGATGAAGCTTTTTTTTTTTTTTTTTTTAAGTGAAACATGTAGAGTGGTAGTGTCTTGAATGCCTTGAATTTATCAAATGATATAATAAGGAATTTTTTACCATGTTTTATTGCTATAATAAAATGTATTACATTTTATCAATTGTAATTTATTTACTGTATTGACACCTAAATAAGTCCCCAGGTTTGTTCCTTTCTTTCTTTTTGTTGTTCCTTCAACCCTTTTTTTTATATGTGGTGTCTTTTTGATCTCTTTGCCCTTACTTTTAAAAAAACTGTTAAACCTCTTAAGGACCGCCGCACGACTATTTATGTCGGCAGAATGGCACGGCTGGGCATATGGATGTACAGGTACGTCCCCTTTAAGAAGTCCACACCGGCAGCACGCTCACGACCCGGTCCTGTGCTCCGTGACCACACCCGCGGACCTGATCGCCACCGGTGTCCCGCGATCAGGTCACAGAGAGGAAGAACCGGGAGAGGTAAGTGTAAACAAACCTCTCCCCGTGCTTCCTAGTGAGACCGACACTGATCGTCTGTTCCCTGTCATGATGATCAGTGACGTCCCCAGGTTTGTTCCTTCCTCTCTTTTTCTTGTTCCTTCCTCCCTTTTTCTTATATGTGGTATCTTTTTTGATCTTTTTGCCCTTACTTTTAAAAAAAACAGTTGAACCCCTTAAGGACCGACCACACGACTATTTACGTCGGCAGAATGGCACGGCTGGGCATATGGATGTACAGGTACGTCCCCTTTAAGAAGCCCAGCAGTGGGTCGCGAGTGCGCCACCGGCGGCACACTCACGACCCGGTCCTGTGTTCCGTGACCGCACTCGCGGACCCGATCACCGCCGGTTTCCCACGAACAGGTCACAGAGAGAAAGAACAGGGAGAGGTAAGGAGTGTAAACAAACCTCTCTCCGTGCTTCCTAGTGAGACTGTCACTGATCGTCTGTTTTGTAAACGCTATGGCCCAGATTCACAGAGCGATTTCGCCTGTCTAACTGGTGTTAGACAGGAGTAATTTCAAATTTTGCGCGCCGTATCACTAGTTTGAATCCTCAAACCATGATATGGCGGCGTTGGGCTTCGATCTGACAGGCTTACGTCTTCGCACGCCTTCGGATCTACGCTGCGATCTTTTTGCGGCCGCTGGGTGGAGTTCGCGTTGTTTTCAGCGTCGGGGTATGCAAATGAGCTTTTTACGGAGATCCACGAAGTTACGAGCGTCGTTCGCAATCGCGTACGTCATTTTTTCGCTACGTAAAGTTAAACCAGCTTTTAGCTGGTCTAACGTTACGCGGCCCATGTTAAGTATGGCCGTCGTTCCCGCGTCGACTTTCAATTTTTTTTTTTTTGCGTAAGTCGTCCGGGAATAGGAATGTCCGTAAACGACGCTACTCAAAAAAAAATGACGTAACGACGTGATTTCGCGCAATGCACGGCGGGAAATTTCTGAACGGAGCATGCGCAGTTCGATCGCCGCAGGGACGCGCTTAATTTAAATGCCTCACGCCCCCTATTTGCGTATTTTGATTCCGCCGGGAGAAATACACTACGCCGCCGTACCTTACGGCCAAAATCTCTCTGAATTCCTCCTAGAGCCAGGTAAAGTACGGCGGCGTAGAGTATCTCTGATACTCTGCGGGAATCTAATTCTTTCTGAATCTGGCCCTATGACTTTTGGGCAAACCAATCAATAAGCGCTTATTGCATTTTTTTACCAAAAATATGTAGAAGAATACGTGTCGGCCTAAACTGAGCAAAAAAAAACGTTTTTTATATATTTTTGTGGATATTTATTATAGCAAAAAGTAAAAAATATTACATTTTTTTTTAAATTGTTGCTCTACTTTTGTTCATAGCACAAAAAAATAAAAACCACAGAGGTGATCAAATACCACCAAAAGAAAGCTCTATTTGTGGGGAAAAAAGGACGTAAATTTGGTTTGGGAGCCACGTCGCTCGACTGCGCAATTGTCAGTTAAAGCGATGCAGTGCCGAATCGCAAAAAGGGGCCTGGTCCTTTACCTGAATGGTCTGGGGCTTAAGTGGTTAACATTGTTTTATAAAATACTTTTATAGCAGATGTAAAACCCAATCACTAAAATCTCAAAAACCATAAATATGTTAATGTAATTTCAAAAGTCATTTTCAAGCATTTATAATCTTTAGCTTAAAAAAAAACAAAAAAAAAAACAAATGGTGATCTTGTCTTTTGCAGGCACTTTCTGTTCTATGGTGACAATGCTCTGTGTCTTTGTGCCTGTCTCTCTAGCTTTGTCATCCTGTTACAGGAGCCCCCTGGTGGCAGTATTTCATGCAGGCATCCTCCTCTGTTGTCAGCAACAGGACCCCTCCTAAAAAAATGTTTTAATGCAGCCCTCACTGGCATGCATGTAGACAGTAAATGGCTGTAAAGAGGCTGCAGGGGGTCAGTAGCACTGAGATGCAACAAAGGATGAAAAAAAGGACTAAATCAAATATTTGATTAAAAAATAAAAAAGGCAATTGTTTCTTATTCCCAGTGCTTTAGGAAACAAAATCTTCTTTAGGATTTTCATGTCTCTGAAATTCCCTGTAGCGGTGTAATACAGTAGCTCAGTGTGCTAATAAGGGCTGGAGCGCAGCCTCCTCTCGCGCTACAGAAACGCTTTCCCATAACAAGCGTGGGACTGGCTGCCTTGTATCGAGGAAAATCTTCTGAACAAAACACAGATGTTTAATTACACGCCAGTAACAAGCCATAATTAGACAGTATGGTTATTAAAATATAATATGTAATAATTAGCAGTTATTAGGGCTGGCTGTAAATTGAAAATGAGCTGGCTCCATGGCTCACATAGGCTGATAATTGAATAGAAATTTGTATGTAATATAATACTAAGTGTAAATTAACAGTGTTTTAAAATGTTGGTGCTGTAATGACCTCAGTACCTTCTGCTCCTCCCAGAAATAACCTGTGGGTTAAAAAATAACTAAATCTAAATTAGAAAAATCAATATAATCTGCATTACCTTTCCACAGATACTGGGCCAGATTCAGAGAGCCGTAACTCCTGTGTAACTGGTGTTAGACTGGAGTAATTTCAAATTACGCGCGTTTTTTAGCTAGTCAGAAACCTCAAACCATGAATAGACGGCTGCGGGCTTCAATTCGACTGGATTACGTGTTCGTACGCCTTCGGATCTACGCTGCAATAAAATTGCGGCCACTGGGTGGACTTCCCGTCGTTTTCCGCGTCGGGGTATGCTAATGAGCTTTTGCCGGCGATCCCAGAAATTACGATCTTCAATCGCAATCTCTTACGGCACCTTTAGTCATCTTTTTTTGCGTAACACTATACCAGCTTTTTGCTGCTCTAATATTAGACAGCCCATGTTAAGTATGGCCGTCGTTCCCGCGTCGAATTTCTACGTTTTCCGACGTCTTTTATTATTTTTTACATAAGTCGTCCGGGAATAGGAATGTTCGTAAACGACGCTACTCAAACAGCGAATGACGTAACGACGTGATTTCGTGCACTGCACGGCGGGAAATTTCTGAATGGAGCATGCGCAGTTCGATCGCCGCAGAGACGCGCCTAATTTAAATGCTTCACGCCCCCTAATCGCGTATTTCGATTACGCGGCGAGAAATAGACTACGCCGCCGTAGCGTACGGGCAAAAATCTACCAGAATTCCATTTAGAGCCTGGTAAAATACGACAGCGTAGAGTATTTCGATTACGCAGCGCAAAATTAAGTGTATCTGAATCTGGCCCACTGTATATAAGCAAGTTTGAGAAAAAAAAGAGTGGTAATACTGCGCTGTCTATGTGAATGGTCTAGAAAAATGCTAGCAACTTAAAATGTGAGATACACACAAAAATAATACTATAAAACAAGAAAAAGCTGCGCAAATATAAACACTACAGTGTAGAACTCAATTGATAGTCCAGTGTAGAGTAAATGAGAGTCCCGTCAAGCAGGTAATGAAAGAAATATATAATATATAAAATCCATCAATCAAGTGCGGAACATGTTAAAATATGTAAAATCCATTAATCAAGTGCGGAACAAGAAAAAGCTGCGCAAATATAAACACTACAGTGTAGAACTCAATTGATAGTCCAGTGTAGAGTAAATGAGAGTCCCGTCAAGTCTCCATACTGATTTCATTACAACTCGGATCATCTGTCCACTGCTGGAGAAAACTCAACCTTTGGATATCCTGTCACGTTAACCCTTGGCTGGGGATTAAGCCATCTGCTGTCAGAAGATCTCTAGTTGGGATCTTCCCCTCTGGTAAGGGGCGGGGTGATTGAAAGGTGGAGGTGTTTATCTATCCATGCACTGTTTCTGAGGTTTTTGCATTTGATGTCACCATCTATCTGGAGGAAAGAACATTTGTTTTCTGCTATCAGTTTCCATCAGAAGCATAACATGTTCCGCACTTGATTAATGGATTTTACATATTTTAACATGTTCCGCACCTGATTAATGGATTTTATATATTATATATTTCTTTCATTACCTGCTTGATGGGACTCTCATTTACTCTACACTGGACTATCAATTGAGTTCTACACTGTAGTGTTTATATTTGCGCAGCTTTTTCTTGTTCCGCACTTGATTAATGGATTTTACATATTTTAACATGTTCCGCACTTGATTGATGGATTTTATATATTATATATTTCTTTCATTACCTGCTTGACGGGACTCTCATTTACTCTACACTGGACTATCAATTGAGTTCTACACTGTAGTGTTTATATAAGCAAGTTTCCCCAAGAGACTTCCTCTATTCAGCTGGGTATTTTCATCACCTCTAGCTTCAATCCAGCCTTAATTTTAAGTACAACTAAAGCCAAAATGTTTCAATTTGCTTTGGATGGAACAGGAAATGATGAAACCCCCTGCTGTATGGTGTCCCATTGGGGAGATTTCTCTTGACTTCCTGTTATGACGGCACAACAAAAAGTAAGAGAAAATCTCTTTTAAAAAAAAATATTCTTTAGCTGACTGTTCTTTCTGATCATACATGTTAGGCCGCATACACACAGAGGGACATATCCGATGGAAACGGTCCTCGGACCGTTTTCTTTGGATATGTCCGCCGGACTATTTTGGTCCAATGGTGTGTACACACCGTCGGATCAAAATCCCCGCCGGCAGACAGCGCGGTGACGTGGCGGTGACGTTGACGCCGCCACGTCACCGCACCAGGAAGTAAACAACTTCCACGCATGCGTCGCATCTGTACGACGCTTGTGCGGGAAGATATGTCCGCTGGTGAGTGTACTGACCAGCGGACATATCCGACGGACATGTCTCCGGTGGACAAATATGTCCGCTAGCCCACACACACGATCGGATTTGTCTGCTGAAATGGTCCGCCGGACCATTTCCAGCGGACAAATTTGATCGTGTGTACGCGGCCTTAGTCTTCCGCCTGGCCATACAAAGTTAGGCCGCGTACACACGATCGAACATGTCCGCTGAAAATGGTCCACAGACCAGTTTCAGCGGACATGTTCGATCGTGTGTACGGCCTATCGGACCGTTTTCCAGCGGACCAAAGTTTTAAAACCCGTGCATGCTCAGAATCAAGTCGACGCATGCTTGCAAGCATTGAACTTCGTTTTTTGATCACGTCATTGTGTTCTACGTCACCGCGTTCTGGTCTGATCGGATTTTGGTCAGATGGTGTGTACACACATCAGATCATCAGACAAGTTCAGAGTTGAAAGATTTGAGTTCTGATGAAAACGGTCCATCGGACAAGTCTCATCAGACATATCTGATCGTGTGTACAGGGCCTTAGTGTTCCTTCTGGCCATACACGGTTAGTGTTCCCCCTGGCCGTACACAGTTAGTGTTCCTCCTGGCTATGTAAGGTTATTTTTCCTCCTGGCCATACAAGGTTAGTGTTCCTCCTGGCCACACAAGATTAGTGTTCCTCCTGGTCTACAAGGTTACTGTTCTTTCTGGCTTATAAGGTTAGTGTTCCTTCTGGCAATACGCAGTTAGTGTTCCTTTTGGTCATACATGGTTGATATTCAATCTGGCCATACAAGGTTAGTGTTTCTCCTGGCAATACAAGATTAGTGTTCCTCCTGGCAATACAAGATTAGTGTTCCTCCTGGCCATACATGGTTAGTTTTCCTCCTGGCCATACATGGTTAGTGTTTTTCCTGGCAATACAAGGTTAGTGTTCCTTCTGGCCATACAAGGTTAGTCTTCCTTCTGGCCATACATGGTTAGTGTTCCTCTTGACCATACATGGTTAGTGGCCACAGGTTTCTCCATCCACACAAATGGAGTGGATAGAAGACCAACCCCCCCCCCCTTTCTGCTGAGTCCTTGGCTTACATTGATTACATTGATTGGTCGCAGCCGCTCATCAGCCAAAAAAGTTCCAACATGTCCCCTTGACAGAAGTCAATTAAAAAATATACTTCCGCTGAGTGCGGGAGCCCACACACTGATTGAAATTAGGCTAGGCCCTGCTGGACCAGCCAAATTTTGATCAGTATATGGCCAACTTTAGACAGATGTCACAAGAACAAATGTCCCAATTGGAAGACTTCCCATCTATTTCTGTACTGGTGGATACTCAAAATGTTTACATTTTCACTGATAATGGCTAAAAGGACAAATCAAGAGAGTGTATCTTCCTAACATGAATCCAGACAACAATAAGGACCCAGCAAGGTTCTAACTACCCCCCACAATAGCCAAAACTAGAATTAAAGTTTTGCACTTTAAATACACTTTAAGGCTTCCAATATAAATTCTTGCATATTGTATCGAAATGTATTGTTTAAGCCCTAAAGACGGAGCCCCCCCTAGTCCCTGAAACTGGCTGTATCTGATGAGTCTTAACAAATAAATGTTTTACATGAATTTCAAGCAAAATGAGAGTTTGCACTCGGTACTCTTTACCACCCACCCACAAATTGTTCATTTATTGGGTGAATTAACTATCATGAGAGGCAGCAGCCTATGCCCTGATCTGGGGATTTAGACTTAACTCGCCACAAATAGCTGCATTTCTACATGACTGTATGTAGCACTACCCCCGTAGGGGCCGCAGATGACTGGTTTCCCCACTTGTTTATTAGGGGTAATAACTTGGCTGGGGAATAGGAATTATGGGATGCCCAGATTGACTGCTACAAAAACCAGGGGAAAATTTCTCCTTATGTACATGTTCCAGAACTGCCCTCCTTCCTGGACACTGATAGTCTATGACAGGGTTCTCCAAACTTTCTAAACAAAGGGCCGGGTTATTGTCTTTCAGACCCTTTAAAGCCGAACTTTGGCCAGCTGGAGTGTAAATTTTCATGGCATCAGTGGGAGTAAACATCTGGTATTAGGGGGAGGAATAATGCCCCATTGCTGGTATCATAGGGAGGAATAGTGCCCCATTAGTGGTGTCAGTGGGAGAAATGGTGCTCCATTGTCGGTGCCAGATGGCAGAATTGTGTCTCGTATAAGTGGGAGGGATAGTGCCCCAAGGGCCGGATAAAGGCAAGCAAAGGGCCACATCCGGCCCTCGGGGCGCAGTTTGGAGACCACTGGTCTATGATAATAAAAGATGAAAAAGCCCCTTAAGGACTAGGAACTCTCAGTCCATTAGAAAGTAGCCCAAAGTGTTGTTGTCTGCATTCCAGAGTATTTCCAACCCCACTGTAGACACTGATCTCAGCATTACTGCCAGCAGGAACTACCAGTCCACCTGGCTGCTTCTTCACCAGCCCACCTGGCTGCTCTGAAGATCTCCCAGGGAAAGGGTAAGGAAAAATTAAGCACAACACTGTCTTCCAGAAAGGATTGCTATATGTAGCAGTCCCCTTGTGAAACCTTGGGTGTGCTGATGTACTCACACTGCCCTCTTTGCTCCCGCTGCTTCTTAGGCAAGACTCCTTTCAAAACTGCACTGCTGTCAGGATCCTCCTAAACCAGCCTGAGCTCCAGACTAAGACAGAGCCCTCCCCAGACCGGGAGTTTCCCTCCAAGACCACCATCAGCCTCCTCAGCACTCCCTCTTCAACCCGATTCCCCTGCTGGCTCGACTCATCCATATTTAAGGGCTGTCTCAGCCACCCTGACAGGCCCACTGCCTGGGGATTAGCCAAGTTTCCTTAAGTATGCAGATCAACCCTCCTGGCTTCCGCCCATTAACTTCTAGAAATTTCTCTTAACTTCTATGAGACATCCAGCCTGACCTGCAGCAAACCCTTGACCCAATTAAGACTTCTTCAGTTCTAATGAGTGCAAGGAACTGAGGAAGGGGCTTGGATAAGCTAAGGAACATCTAAACCAAATCTAACTGTATGTGAACTACTACTACTTGGTATACCATGCAGAGCCGGGACAAGGGGTGGGCAGCTGCCCTGAGCACTGAGATATACTGTGAGGTGGAGGGACTCTGCTAAGGAAATCGGGGGGATGGAATTTGTCTTGGGAGGAGTCATTATGGGGGGCGGCAAGGGGGTTACAACTATTCTAGGAGGGGAAATTTGGGGGAGGGGGTGTGCTAGGATTGGCGATTTAGGAGGATTTGTTTTAGGGGCAGGGGATAGGGAAGAGGATTTGTGATAGGAGGAGGATTTGTGGGGGGTTGTTGTGCTAGAAAAGGTGATATTATAGAGGGGGAGGGGCATTGCACTAGTAGGGGAGATTTTTTTTTAAATTGCTAGGGATAATTGGGCGGTATATGTGCTAGGATGGGAAGGATGGGGAGGATTTGTCACAAAGCAGTTAAAAGGGGGTCCAACTCAGTACTAGCAAGGTGTACCTAATAAAGTGGCTGGTGAGTGTATATATAACTCTGGTACCACACTGCTACACTCCAATCATCAATCCTATTACCTTCGCTTACTGTATATCCAAAATAAACCACAAATATTCAACCGATACAATTGTTAACCAGTGCAAACTTATTTTGTGTGTTCTTCAATTCACATCTCCATCAACGTGTCTCTGATTGATATAACACCTCAAAAAACAACATGTCAGCATCATTTATGTGTAAAAGAAAATGCAAATGTTCCACTAATCAAAAGCCTAATTTGCGTTCTTCAATATGCTCCACCAATTAGGTATTAGATGTCACCACTTGTGATTATCTCCACCATATCACTTTCTTCTTTAAATTTCTCCTCTTCAGAGCACCTTCCTTCAGCTCTTAAGCACCTTTGATGTCAAATATTCGCTCTCCAATCTCCACCTTCCACTCCACAAAAAAACATGTCAAAGAAAAAGCGGCATAGTGCTTTATCCTTAAAAAAATAATGCTCTGTGTTGTGAAGTCATCCAGCCCCACCCCTATGTGTTTCGCCACAGGGTCACGTGACTTCCTCAGAGGGATCTCCCATACCTCATCACTCCTGCCAACCAGACCACAGTGATTCCCTGCTTCTGTGCTTAATGATCTATATAGAGTTCTAGCATGGTTTGCGCTCACACTTATAAAGGTAAAGCCTATTGAGGGGGGAGGGGGCGAGCAGGCAAGTCAGAACACTCTCTAATTTGCAGATAGAGAAATGAGCTGTGTGTTACTCGGCATTCTGACTCTCCTGTAGTCCAAGGGAGGGGGTGAGCACGACACTCCACACCAGGGAGAAAGCCTCACATTACTGTGTGGAGTTACAGACAGAAGAACAGGAAGTGAGGATTTCTCAGAAGAAATAAGGACATTTAAAAGCAAAATGGAAGGATGAGGTAAGTGAAGGAGGACTGCACTAAGGTAAAAGAAGCTATTTAGGGATTTTTTTTTACCTTTGCAACCCCTTTAAGCAAACTGTACTGGACCACATGTGAACTGTGCCTTGGACTATCTCTTCCAAGTGGTCCCAGGCACAGCATGCCTAACTGTCCCAAGTCATGGTCTAGAGCACTTACACTACACAAAGGAACCGGACCATATGGCTCCACCATATCAACTTCTCCTTTAAATCTCTCCTCCTCAGATCACCTTCCTTCAGCTCTTAAGCACCCTTGATGTCAAGTATTCACTCTCCAATCTCTACTTTTCACTCCACAACAAGCCTATCAAAGAAAAAGCGGCATAGTGCTCTATCCTTAAAAAATACATTATTCCTTTCTCCAGTTTTAAAAAAACACACTCACATTGTACAGGTGCTCCACCACACCAAGTAATGCACACAAATTCTTAAAATTACAACAGTGCAAAGACTCTCTGTAGATCTGCTCTCAATATACAGTTGCCGTTGCTCTGTGTCGTGAAGTCATTCGGCCCCTCCTGTACATGTTTCGTCACAGGGTCACGTGACTTCCTCAGGGGGATCTCCCTTACATCATCACTCCTGCCAACCAGACCACAGTGATTCTCTGCTTTTGTGCTTAATGATCTACATAGCGTTCTAGCATGGTTTGCGCTCACACTGAAGCATGCTGAACTGGACCACACTTGAACTGTGCCTTGGACTACCTCTTCCAAGTGGTCCCAGGCACAGCATGCTTAACTGTCCCAAGTCATGGTCTAGAGCACTCACACTACACAAAGGAACCGGACCACACTTGAACTGTGCCTTGGACTACCTCTGCCAAGTGGTCCCAGGCACAGCATGCTTAATTATCTCAAGGCATGGTCTGGAGCACTCACACTACACAAAGGAACCGGACCATATGGGGGCACCCTGTCCAGGCATGGTTAAAACCACCAGTGTAAGAGCACTGATGTGTAGATACACTATAACATCTATTTTAGATGAAGATTGCCCTTTAGCTGACATTGTTGCATGTGTAAATCCAAAAGAGAAAATGCCAACATACCAATGTATTGTGTTAAAATTCAATGTAGGTGTAACCTTTGTGTTACGGACAAGCAGATACAAAGTTCTCAGATGAGGACTTTGTGTCTGCTTGTCCTGAACAATGAAGTTACACCTGCTTTGAAATTGAATGGAGCTCCACTAGCTTTTACAACTTTGGATTTACTGGTGGTTGGGACATAGGATGAATCATTTGTCATAAAACTGTCTCATCCTTTTAGCTGCATTACTCAGAGCACAACTATTCCAATCATCACTATCCCTATAATGTTGGTACAATTACAATTACAGCTAAATTATGGACAATTAGAAAATGGTAAAAAAAACAAAGTTACTCACGTACCAAGTGAATGGTACAATTACATAGGTAATATAGTTGCTTTTAAAGAAAAACAGTCATTAACTAGCCAATATTCTGACAATAAACCTTTAATTATGATGTGTGTGTAGACGTAATAATAGAAGAGGTATATTTGCTCCGTATTTATCTCTCCTCACTGTTTTCAGTCTAAAATTCAGTTTGCCATAGATTAGGGACAGTTGTTGGCTTTCCCAGCATCTACAGCAAGCATGGGGTTGGGTGTTGGGCTTAGGAATAGGGTATATATTAATGGCTAGGGGTTGAGATGAGGGTCAGAAAGTAGGTTGAAGAACGGGGTTTGGCTGAGGGCCAGGAAGTAGGTTGAAGAACGGGGTTGGGCTGAGGGCCAGGAAGTAGGTTGAAGAATGGGGTTGGGCTGAGGGCCAGGAAGTGGGATGAAAAATGGGGTTGGGCTAAGGGCCAGGAAGTAGGTTGAAGAATGGGATTGGGCTGAGGGCCAGGAAGTAGGTTGAAGAATGGGGTTGGGCTGAGGTCCAGGAAGTAGGTTGAAGAATGGGGTTGGGCTGAGGGCCGGGAAGTAGGTTGAAGAATGGGGTTGGGCTGAGGTCCAGGAAGTAGGTTGAAGAATGGGGTTGGGCTGAGGGCCGGGAAGTAGGTTGAAGAATGGGGTTGGGCTGAGGGTCAGGAAGTAGGTTGAAGAATGGGGTTGGGCTGAGGGCCGGGAAGTAGGTTGAAGAATGGGGTTGGGCTGAGGTCCAGGAAGTAGGTTGAAGAATGGGGTTGGGCTGAGGGCCGGGAAGTAGGTTGAAGAATGGGGTTGGGCTGAGGGTCAGGAAGTAGGTTGAACAACAGGGTTGGGCTGAGGGCCAGAAAGTAGGTTGAAGAACAGGGCTGGGCTGAGGGTCAGGAAGTAGGTTGAAGAATGGGGTTGGGCTGAGGTCCAGGAAGTAGGTTGAAGAATGGGGTTGGCCTGAGGGCCGGGAAGTAGGTTGAAGAATGGGGTTGGGCTGAGGTCCAGGAAGTAGGTTGAAGAATGGGGTTGGGCTGAGGGCCGGGAAGTAGGTTGAAGAATGGGGTTGGGCTGAGGGTCAGGAAGTAGGTTGAAGAATGGGGTTGGGCTGAGGGCCGGGAAGTAGGTCGAAGAATGGGGTTGGGCTGAGGGCCAGGAAGTAGGTCGAAGAATGGGGTTGGGCTGAGGTCCAGGAAGTAGGTTGAAGAATGGGGTTGGGCTGAGGTCCAGGAAGTAGGTTGAAGAATGGGGTTGGGCTGAGGGTCAGGAAGTAGGTTGAACAACAGGGTTGGGCTGAGGGCCAGAAAGTAGGTTGAAGAACAGGGCTGGGCTGAGGGTCAGGAAGTAGGTTGAAGAATGGGGTTGGGCTTGGGTTTTGGGATATGTTGGGGGTTATAATATAGGTTGAGATTTAGGGTTAGTGATTTGGTTTAGAATTAAGAGTTGTGGATTTACTGGTGGTTGGGACATAGAATGAGTATTTTGTCATAAAACTGTCTCGTCCTTTTAGCTGCATTACTCAGCGCGCAACTATTCCCTACAATGCTGGTACAATTACAATTACAGCTAAATTATGCACAATTAGAAAATGGCGAAAAACAAAGTTACTCAGATACCAAGTGAATGGTACAATATCATAGGCAATATAGTTGCTTTTAAAGGAAACCAGTCATTAACTAGCCAATATTCTGACAATAAACCTTTAATTATGATATGTGTGCAGGCTTAAAAGGTATATTTGCTCCATATTTATCTCTACTTATTGTTTTCAGTCTGACAATTCAGTTTGCCATAGGTTAGGGACAGTTGTTGGCCTTCCCAGCATCTACAGCAAGCATGGGGGTTGAGTGTTGGGCTTAAGGATAGGGTATCGGTTAATGGCTAGGGGATGGGCTGAGGGTCAGGAAGTAGGTTGAAGAATAGGGTTGGGCTAAGGGCCAGGAAGTAGGTTAAAGAACAGGGTTGGGCTGAGGGTCGGAAAGTAGGTTGAAGAACGGGGTTGGGCTGAGGGTCAGGAAGTAGGTTGAAGAAATCAAAATCTGGTGCAGCTTTGCATGGGGTCCAATCATCTTCTAACTTCAGCTTCTTCAATTAGGCTTTGACAAAAAACAACAACCTGGAAGCTGATTGGATACCACGCACAGCCGCACAAGTTTCAGTAAATCAACCCCAATATGTACATTTATAAGCAGATAGTCAAAATACTTCCTTCTGGTCAACCAGAAATGTGATAGAAAATAATTATTATTATTATTATCGTGATCCCCAATTGTGATTTTTCCCCCCCTTTTTCCTTGGAACATGATTAGGTAATGTTTGAAAAGTGAAATTTTATTAGCTTTACTTCACTCACCCAATTAAAATTCCCTTTCAGTCGGAAGTGTGGACTACAGGACTGTGATTGGTTCTACAGTAGAGAGTATAGGGCTGTGAATGGGTGATTGGTTCAAGTGTGTAGAACTGGGCTGTGATTGGTTCTGTATTGGGATATTTGGGCCTTTAATTGGATCTGTAGTGGTAAGAATCTGACTGTGGTTCTATAGTGTGGAGTATAGTGCTGTGATTGGATCTGTAGTGGCGAGTATAGGACTGTGATTGGTTCTGTATTAGGGAGTATAGGACTGTGATTGGTTCTATAGTGGGGACTCGGTATAGGACTGTGATTGGTTCTATAGTGGGGACTCGGTATAGGACTGTGATTGGTTCTTTAGTGGGGAGTACAGGCCTGTGATTGGTTCTGTATTAGGGAGTATAGGGCTGTGATTGGTTCTGTAGTGGGGAGTATAGGACTGTGATTGGTTCTGTAGTGGGGAGTACAAGCCTGTGATTGGTTCTGTATTAGGAAGTATAGGACTGTAATTGGTTCTGTATTAGGGAATATAGGGCTGTGATTGGTTCTGTAGGGGGAAGTACAAGCCTGTGATTGGTTCTGTAGTGGGAAGTACAAGCCTGTGATTGGTTCTGTAGTGGGAAGTACATGCCTGTGATTGGTTCTGTAGGGGGAAGTACAAGCCTGTGATTGGTTCTGTAGGGGGAAGTACAAGCCTGTGATTGGTTCTGTAGTGGGAAGTACAAGCCTGTGATTGGTTCTGTAGGGGGAAGTACATGCCTGTGATTGGTTTTGTAGGGGGAAGTACAGGCCTGTGATTGGTTCTATAGTGTGGAGTACAGGCCTGTGATTGGTTCTGTAGGGGAAAGTACAGGCCTGCGATTGATTCTGTGTTGGAGAGTATAGGATTGTGATTGGTTCTGTAGTGGGGAGTACAGGCCTGTGATTGGTTCTGTATTGGAGAGTACACTATTGTGATTGGTTCTGTATTGGAGAGTATAAGATTGTGATTGGTTCTGTATTGGAGAGTACACGATTGTGATTGTTTCTGTAGTGGGGAGTACAGGGCTGTGATTGATTCTATAATGAACAGTGGAGAGCCGTGATTGGTTTTATAGTAAGTAGTGCGGTGCTGTGATTGGCTCTATGGTGGGCAGTGCAGGGCTGTGATTGGTTCTATAGTAGACAGTGCAGATCTGCTATTGGTTCTTAAACGGTCATACAGAGCTGTGGTTAGTTCTCTAGTGGTTAATATTGGGCTGAGCAGTGTTTTACAGTGGTCATGCAGGGCTATGATTGGTTGTATAATGGGGAAGCAGGGCTGTAGGGCTGTGATTGGTTCTATGGTGGTCATGTAGGGCTTTGATTGGTTGTATAATGGGGAAGCAGGACTGTAGGGCTGTGATTGGCTCTACGGTGGTCATGCAGGGCTATGATTGATTGTATAATGGGGAAGCGGGGCTGTAGGGCTGTGATTGGTTGTATAATGGTCATACAGGGCTGTGATTGGTTGTATAATGGTCATACAGGGCTCTGATTGGTTGTATAATGGTGAAGCAGGGCTGTGATTCTTTGTGCCTGGTTCCATGTGCCTCTCTGTGATTGGTTGCGGTTGGGCGGTGCAGACAGTGAAGTGTTTATTGCAGAAGGGAGATGTGAACACATATGTGCAGGTTAACAATTAGCACATATGGGGGGGGGGGGATGTAAGACACAAATAAACATTTGCTGGGTAAGAATGAGTCCCCCCTCCCCCTCCTTCTGTGTGGAGCCCACAGAAATCTGTTCCCTCATTATCTGCTCTGCCTGATGGCCAAACACTGATCACAGCTCAGCTCACTGACCGGAAGTGGGGGCACACCGGGGGGCGCCATTATCACCGCCTGTCTATGGAGACACACCGATCACAACATACACCACCCAGCCATAGAAGGCCCATTGTGCTCTATTCAGGGGCCCATTCATAGAGAACATTCCTCACCAGATCTGTCACATGCATTCACTTCCATCATCCAATCAAGTGAGAGCAAATTCATGTCCCTTTTATTGGCTGATCAGAGAGGGCGCTGGGTGAAGGGAAAGTGTTCCTTACTAAATCAGCCCTAATGTGTCCCTATACAAAGCAATGTGTCCCCAACATCAGGGCTCAACCAATCACAGGCTGAGGAGGAAACCAAAAAATGTTCAGTCTTAAAAGATGGTGGTTTCATTTTAAAAAAAAATATAAAAAATCACAAGATTATAAACATTATTACAAGTATTTCTACCAATATGATGATAATAATTGATGTTATTATTTAATTATTATTATTGTTATTGGACTAATGTTGACATATTTTATTTTATATGATTATGTTTATATTCACTATTATTATTATTATTGCTATTATTATAATTATTTTTTTTTTTACTATTTCTGCTGCTACCATTAGTAATTACTAATATTTATTATTGCTACTGATATTACTTTTACTACTACTATATAATTATATAAAAAAAATACTTTTATATTATATTATGACATGGCGCTACTATTTTTTTATATTATTATGTAACGATTACTACTGTATTATTATTTTATGACAGCTTTTACAACTATTATATTACATAACTTTAATATACTCTAATTGTTACTGCTGCTTATACAGTCGTTTATAAAATATATAAAAAAAATGTACAACAATGTACACTGCTAATGAATAATGGAATCCTAATCTACAATTGGAAATCCTAACAGATTAGAATTAATAATATAAACAAAATAAAAGATTGTATTCATTTTATTGCTACAACATTATACTTTTTGATTTGTCTTGACTGATGTGGATTTTTCTGTTGTTTCAATTATTTTTAATTAAACTGATGTTTACTATATATATTTTTATAGAAAGAGTTATGCCCTGTACACACGATCGGTTCATCCGATGAGAACGGTCTGATGAATTTTTTCATCGGATATCCGATAAAGCACAACGACGTGCTGAGAAAAATGAAGTTCAATGCTTCCGAACATGCGTTCATTTGATTCTGAGCATGCGTGGATTTTTGACCGATGGACGTGCCCACATACGATCGTTTTTTTTTCAATCGTTTTTTTAACCATCAGATAATTTTGAAACGAGTTCCTAGTTCTTTAACCGATGGATAAAAAAAAAAAAAAAAAAAATGGGGCCCACACACGACGTGTGTACGCGGCAATAGAGAGCACTGTGCAAACTGTTGGGTTAATTATAATGATAATTATAATAATAATTTTATATAGATAGATAGATAGATAGATAGATAGATAGATAGATAGATAGATAGATAGATAGATAGATAGATATATGTTAAAGAAATAACTGCAAACTTTGTTGCTGCTACATAAATCATGTATAACATGTATGACAATAAACATGATGTATATTAAAGTTATAAATTCTAAATAATATTATGGCTGGTATAACGTTGTCATGATATCTTGTTCCTGAGACAGTATTTTCAGCAGTCTTGCTTATTAAACTGGACTAATATATATATATATATATATATATATATATATATATATATATATATATAACTATAACATTTTTATTATTTATTTGTATGTTTAAAAAAAAAATCAGACTTGGAGCTATATAAATCGTGTATGATTGTGTGTGTGTATATATATATATATATATATATATATATATATATATATATATATATATATATATATATATATATATAGATATATCGATAAATGATAGATAGATAGATAGATAGATAGATAGATAGATAGATAGATAGATAGATAGATAGATAGATAGATAGATAGATACTGTATATGTATCATCTTCTCTTAATACATGTCTTCTAATATGTTTCATATGATCACTCACAATTAAAAATCGAAATAAATAATTTTTAGTCCAGTTTAATAACCAAGACTGCTGGGAATACTGTCTCAGGAGTGAGATCATATGACAAAGTATTACCAGTCATAATATTAATTAATATTATTAACTTTAATATACATCATGTTTATTTATAAAAGGTAAATAGAGTTTAAAAAAAAAAAGAAAAGAAAATATGTAATGTTTTTTCTTTTCTTGTTCTTTCTTTTTGTGTGTTCTGTTAAAGAAACTTATAAATAAAGAGTTTAAAAAAAGAAAAGAAAATATGTAAGTAAAAATTAAGGAGAATTATTACAACATTTAGCGGGAATTGGCGATTGTCACAATCCCACAATACATTCCAATCCACATCGGGCGGGTGTAACCTTGGCCGATACAGATCGCACACACGCACCTTTTTTAAGGCAGCAATCTTTTTGGTCAATTGTAATTTAACTGTACTTGTTTCCCGTAGGGACATCATGGAAATTACTATATGACATTGATGTGTGTGTATATATACAGTGCTAAAGTTGTATTGTGTTGCTATGATTAAAAATATCCCAAAGCAGAAACTAAAAAAAGCCGATCCAGTTATATTCAGCGATTCATTTCGTTACGAATCAAATACAAACTATTTTATGTATTACATGGGAGTTATTATGCTGCACATCGCCAGCAGGCGTTATATGTAAAACTACTACTGCTGCTGAAATTATCTGTTTACATTATTGTTGTTATTATATTTTATTATTAGTAGTATCGTTATATTGTTTATTATTATTATTATTTTATTATTTTATTTTAGTAGTAGTATTGGTATCATTACATTGTATTGTTATTATTATCATCATCGTTATATTTATTATTATTATTATCATCATCATCATCATCATTATATTTATTATTATTTTTATTAATATTGCTATTGTTATTATGCTTTATGCAACAGATCGATTTAGTAGTAGATCGGTATTATTGTTGTTTTTATATTTTATTCTTAGTAGTAGTATGGCTATATTGTATTTTATTATTATTATTATTTTATACATTCTATATATTTATTTAAAGTTTTATGATTATTATTCATTGATTTTCATCTCATGTCATATACACATATTCAATGATATTGTTATTTTTTTTTTTTTTATGACAATACTATTATAAAACTTACATATGTAATTGTTATATTTATCTTTGTAACTCATATTTATATACAATAAAAATGTATTTGGACAAAAAATATATTATTTTATTTTAGTAGTAGTAGTGGTGGTATCACTATTATATTATTACATTATATTATACATTATATTACACATTATATTATTATATTATTACTATTATAACAATATTGTTATTATTATTATCATCATCATTATATTTATTTTTATTATTATCATCATCATCATCTTCATCATTATATTTATTATTATTATCATCATTATATTTATTATTATCATTATTATTATTATGCTTTACAACAGATCGGTTCAGTAGAAGATCGGTGCACATCGGGACCCTGCATTTAAGAACTGAAGCATTGGGAAGGTCGGTGCGATATTTTCTCCTCCTCTCAGCTCTGGGTGTAAAAAGTCGGGTCATGCTGGGTTTATTTGTTTTTAATACTCTTTTTTTTTTCTTCTAATTTTGGGGGTTCACAGAAAAATAGACAGGTGCAATTGATCTGGTTTTAAGCCAACACTGAATCGATTTATTACACTCGGCAGTTTAGCCCGACTATGATCTGCCAGACACAGCGACATTTTTTTTAGAGGGAAAAAAAGCAACAAAAAAAAAACTTAAGCAATAATAAAAAATAATTCGCATATCAGGAGCTACAATATGTTTTCAGTCATTACATTTTTTTTTCTATTTTACCTTCTGTGATATATATATACAGATATCTATCTATCTATCTATCTATCTATCTATCTATCTATCTATCTATCTATCTATCTGTCTGTCTGTCTGTCTGTCTGTCTGTCTGTCTGTCTGTCTGTCTGTCTGTCTGTCTGTCTATCTATCTAGATATATATATATATATATTTGTATTTATTTTATTAAATGCTTATATGTATATATATTTTAACAAATGAAGAAACAAAACAGAAACACACACACACATATATATAAATGTATATATATATATATATTAGAATATGTTACCATTTGTGATAATGTAATAAAAAAAAAAATATAAAATAAAATATTAATAATAAAAATCAAATAAATATCGTTGTTGCAAATAAGTAAATATTAGCATCTTATTTATTGGTGTGTGTTTTTTTTTATTTATTGGTGTTTTTTTTATTCGTGTGTGTTTTTTTTATTTTATTTATTGGTGTGTGTGATTTTTTATTTTTTAGTTATTGGTGTGTGTTTTGGGGTTTTTCTATTTTTTTTTTTTTTTTAGCACAGCTGGACGAAGTATTTATTTTTGCTGTCATTCTTCTGTTTTTTTAGCCTTTGATCCTCCAGCAGAGGTGCTCCTTTGTGTTGTCCTGGGAGAGGACACAAAGCTGCTCAGTGGAGTCCATAGAAAATCCATAAACACACAGGAGACAGCCCACAGAACCTGTCCTGCCTGATAGTGAAAAAAGAAAAAAAAAATACTGCTGAAAATAAAGCTTTGCTGTAATTATATGAAGGGAGCATAACCCTCCTCCACACAATTCAAATGGGTTGATCTACTAAAGGAGTAGAAGCTGTTTACTCAGCAAAGTAAATGTTAGTAAATAAAGTGAACTTGTGTTCAATTTGAATACCCATGTGCTATACAAACAACAAAATCCTGTTTTTATTATCATTTCCATCCATTGAACATGTTTACCTTATTTACTAACATTGAAAAGTGAACAGCTTCTGTTCTTATTCCATCCCTCTCTCTCTCTCTCTCTCTCTCTCTACTTTACAATTCATGTGTTCCTCCAATGCATGTCTACATCCATATATGAGCCTTCTAAATGTATCTACTACAGGTTATGACTCAAAATTCTGAAATAGACCCCTATACAACCTTACTTTTTTTTAGCAAACTTTTGCATAAACACAGAGATTGTTGGTTTGTTTATATTGCAATATGCTATCTACTGTATGTTGGTAGGTTAATTGCCACCTGTCTAATTGGCTATAGTATCTGTATATATGAGAGTTAGGGACCTTAGATTGTAAGCTTCCTGAGGGCAGGGACTGATGTGAATGTACAATATATGTAAAGCGCTATATAGAGACCTATAATAAAAAATTATATAAATATATATATATATATATATATACACACACATACACACAAAATTATTATTATTTATGTGTATAATAAAGCACTACATACATTGTTATCGCTATATAAACACCTACAATATCGTTATTATAATGATTATATATATATATATATATATATATATATATATATATATATATATGTTTTTTTATTATGATTTTTTAATATACATAAAAATGATATACTCATAGTTTAAGCATATACATATATTACATTTTATATATATATATATATATATATATATATATATATATATATATATATATATATATATATATATATATTTTATATATATATATATACGATGTAAGCACAGACTGTCTACATTTAAATTTGAAAAATAAAAATCTATTGAACGAGACATATCTCCTCCATTTCTACTACAACAAACACACAGATCCAGGAACTGTCAGGGGAAAGGATACAGATCGTGTGTTCCTAGTATATAGGAATACCGATCGGTCTCCTCCCCCAGTCAGTTCCATCCCCCCACAGTTAGAATCACTCCCTAGGTAACCCATTTAAGGACCGCCTACCTCCGATATACGTCGGCAGAATAGCACGGCTGGGCATATCACGTACCTGTACATCCTCTTTAAGTTCTCAGCCATTCCCTCCCGCTCCGTGACCACGTGATCGGCGGACCCGATCGACGCCGGAGTAACGCGATCAGTCACAGGAGCTGAAGAACGGGGAGAGGTGTGTGTAAACACACCTTCCCCGTTCTTCACAGTGGCAGTGTCACTGACCGTCTGTTCCCTGATATAGGGAAAGACGATCAGCGACATCACACCTACAGCCCCACCCCCTACAGTTATAAACACACATGAGGTCACACTTAACCCCTACAGCTCCCCCTAGTGGTTAACTCCTAAACTGCAATTGTAATTTTCACAATAATCAGTGCATTTTTAAAGCACTTTTTGCTGTGAAAATGACAATGGTCCCAAAATTGTCAAAATTGTCCAATGTGTCTGCCATAATGTCGCAGTCATGAAAAAAACTGCTGATCATTAGTAGTTGTAAAAAATAGTAGTAAAACCATTAGTAGTAAAAAAAATCTTAATAACAATGCCATAAAACTATCCTCTATTTTGTAAACGCTATAACTTTTGCACAAACCAACCGATAAACGCTTATTGCGATTTTTTTTACCAAAAATATGTAGAATACGTATCGGCCTAAACTGAGGAAAAAAAACTTTTTTATATATCTTTTTTGGGGATATTTATTATAGTAAAAAGTAAAAAATATTGATTTTTTTCAAAAATTACGCTCTATTTTTGTTTATAGCGCAAAAAATAAATACCGCAGGGGTGATCAAATACCACCAAAAGAAAGCTCTATTTGTGGGAAAAAAAGGACTCAAATTTTATTTGGGAGCCACGTCGCATGACCGCACAATTGTCAGTTAAAGCGACGAAGTGCCGAATCACAAAAAGTGGTCTGGTCCATTTCCTGCATATTGGTCCGGGTCTTAAGTGGTTAAAACCTTGATGGCCCCCTAGTGTTAACTCCTTCCCTGCCAGTGACAGTTATACAGTAATCAATGTCAATTTATAGCACTGATCGCTGTATAAATGTCACTGGTCGCAAAATAGTGTCAAAAGTGTCCGATCTGTCCGTTGCAATGTCGCAGTCCTGATAAAAATCGCAGATCACTGCTATTATACCTATAGTTCCAAGGAGTTTTTAATCTAAGGTCCCTAGCTTTCATGCATACAGTATAGAATAAGGAGTAATTACTGCACTTAGGCTCTAAAAAGACAAATAAAATATGAAAGCTCATAAGTGTCCTCTGACACTAATAAGTAAACCGTATGAATAAGTACATATATCCTTAGGAGTCACCCGAGGTGTATGAGAAGACTAAGGTGAATACTAGTACCCTCCACCGAACACCAACACACTGGGCCTCTAACCACAAAGTATGGACCACTAAGATATAGGTGGTCAAACAAGCACAATATGAATCCACAGGCTGGTCTCCTCTCCTCTAAGGCAACATGCGAATGGATCCTGTATATCCCTTAAGGATGGTAAATCCACAGATCTCATGTATCAAGACAAAGGAGCAAACAACTCCTCATGGACATCAAACCAGTAAAAAGTTTATTCCAAATAAATCAGAACACTCACATTTAAAACTTGTAAAACATGTGTCATAAGGTAAAATGGACGGATGTTTCCAACTCACAAGATGGCGTGTAGCGAAATGACACCAGATCCCAGGCTCCACCCTACGCATTTCGTTCAATAAGGAACGACGTCAGGGGCGTGCATGCACACAGTATACTAGGGCCAATCTACCAGCATGTCTTTGGAGTGTAGGGGGAAACCCACTTAGGCACATGGAGAATATGCAAACCTTATACATGTGGTGTTCTGGTTGGGATTTGATCAGAGAACCCCAGCGCTGCAAGGCAGGAGTGTTAACCACTAGGCCATTAGCAACACAACCATTTGTATGACACTTTATACCACAGTCAGATGCATCCAAAACCATACAGGTGATTGCCACATGCCACACATTGCCTCCCACATTATAAATCACTAGTTTGTGCTCTGGCCCCAAATTTACAGTCATGTACAGTCAAAATTTGGGCAACTTTATAAATCAAACTACTAAATTACCTGTAACAGCTCCTGGTCTTTGGGGTTGATGTAGAAAAGGAGTACAAGACTGTTAAAAACAGCTTTTTTTGCTAGAAAATTGCTTTGAACCCCCAAAAATTATATATATATATATTTTCTAACACCGAGAAGAAAATGGTGGTCGTTGCAACACTTTTTGTCACACCGTATTAGCGCACCGGTCTTACAAGCACTTGTAATACACTTTTTTTGGAAAAAAATATACTTTTTTTGGATTAAAAAATAAGACAAAAGTAAAGTTAGCCCAATTTTTTTAAAACATTGTGAAAGATAATGTTACACCAAGTAAATTGATGCCCAACATGTTGCGCTTTAAAATTGCGCCCGATCGTGGAATGGCAACAAACCTTTAAACTTAAAAATCTCCCTAGACGTATGTTTAAATAATTCTACATGTTTTGAGTTACAGAGGAGGTCTAGAGCTAGCATTATTTGTGCTGCGGGATAACAGTGATCTCGCGGCGAATGCGCCAAAGAGACCACTTTTATCTGAAATTGGGCCGCCCGCCGAAGAAGAGGATACCGGGATTATGGTAGCTAGCTGCTGCCATAACAACGATATCCATGTTTAAAGTGCTGACATATAAAATAGTCATCATGCTGTCTGCATCCCTGCTGGAAAGATTCCCCCCTCTATCAGTCCAAATGATATTTTTTAACAGAGACAAAAGGTAAGGTAAAATCCTACATATTAAATCTGACCTGCAGCCCTCCCTTCAATCTTGTACAGTTAAACCAAAGGTCGGGACAAGGGGTGGGCAGGAGGGAAGGCTGTCCTGGGCGCAATGGTTTATTGCATGGATGGGGGTGCACTGTGCCAGGTGCTTCTGTTACAAGGCTGGCAGGAGGAGTGACAATGACATCACTGGAAAGGAGAGGGGGCGGAGTTTGGCCTCTTTGCCCTGGGTGCTGGATGACCTCTATCCCCGACACTGGTTGTACCAGCTCCTTTCCTGAACTAAAATGGCTTACTCTGATTTCCCTGCACACTGTGAGCTTCTCACCATGTGTGTTTGAAGCTACAGGTAGAGTCAGGTAGAGCCCGCCCCATTTCCTGGTTGGAGGACGCCCTCATCCTCCCCATCTTGACTGTCTCTGGCCCACCCCTTTCATTGACCTGCATGCAAATAAATTCCTGCCACTCCTCTAGACTAACATCCCTATGTCAAATCACAATAAACGGGCAACCAAGAGGCGCTGGGACTTTAAAGCGGATCTCCACCATAAAGTGGAGTCACGCTGATCGGAAAACTCCCCCCCCCCCCCCCGTGTCACATTTGACACCTTTCAGGGGGGTGCAGATACCTGTCTAAAGACAGGTATTTGCACCCACTTCCGGCCACAGCAGAGTCGGGAAAAAGACGGGTTTTACTAGCTTCCCGTCGCCCCCCCCCCCCCCCCCTTGTGTGCTGGGAACTCTCGGCTCCCAGCACACAGCGGAGGGCGCAGCGCGACTCGCGCATGCGCCATAGGGAACCGGGCAGTGAAGCCGGAGCGCTTCACTTCCTGGTTCCCTCACCGTGGATGGAGGGGGGAGCAGCAAGGACGAGCGAACGCTCATCCTCTACTGCAGACGGCGCTGGACTCTAGGACAGGTAAGTGTCCTAATATTAAAAGTCAGCAGCTGCAGTATTTGTAGCTGCTGGCTTTTAATATTTTGTTTTAATGGGCCATCCACTTTAGTATGAGTTTAAACAAGGTAGTGAGGGGGGGGGGGGGAATTTGAAGAGCCCACAGGCTCACGTTAGGCTGCTCACAACAGTCAAGGCTACCCTACTATGTGTACTCCAGCATTTTTGTACAAACTGAAAGGCTCCCTTTAGCCGCACATCCGTGTAATCCCTAGGATCAATGTAAGAGTGGCAACCCCGGCCCAGACTCCAGCCAGGTCACGCCCCCAACATGTTTACTACGCCCCTTCAGAGCTTAGTCATGGGGATTCCCATGGAACACCAGACCAAAAGAAAAAAAAAAAAAAGAGTCCATATTAATTTATTGATATTGTGTTAAAAGATAACCAACACGTTTCGGCGGACAAAGGAATGCCCCTTTCATCAGGGCTTCCGTTAAAAATGAGAACCTTGAGTGGACTCAAAGTAAGGCTTTCCTGCTTGTATCTGTGCAGGGAAGCTGATTTCTGCATCAGGATTCCTGACCAGCAGTATCGGCATCAGCGGTCAAAATAAAGTGGACCACAAGGCTATAGGTGGTCAGATGAGCATGATATATCCACTATAGCACAACTCCACTCTAGTACCAGACAGTTGAATCTCATAGGGTCATAACATGGAATGAATCCACAGGTTCATAAGTAGGATAAAATAGAAGCAGGTCCTCATAGTGTAGTATGTTAAATCAAGATGGTTTTATTAAGTAAAAAGTGTACAGGGTACTCACATTTAGTGAATTAAAACAAGCATGTCAGAAACACATTTGGAGGAGAGTATTGCTTAATAATAAAATTATTTTGTTTCAAACCAAAAAGATGGCCGCGGTCAGCCCCTATAGTGTTGTAACATCAGATCTCCGGGTTCCACCCTACGCTGCCTTTCGTCCAATAAGGAACGCCCCCAACGATGACGTTTCTTATTGGACGAAACGCCACGTAGGGTGGGGCCTGGAGATATGACGTTACGACACTATAGGTGCTGAACGTGGCCATCTTTTTGGTTTGATACAAAATAATTTTATTATTAAGCAATACTCCCCTGACGATGTTCCTTATTGGACGAAACGCCACGTAGGGGGGAGCCCGGAGATATGACGTTACGACACTATAGGTGCTGACCGTGGCCATCTTTTTGGTTGGAAACAAAATATTTTTATTATTAAGCAATACTCCCTTCTGGCTATTCAATGCTCCCCTCCAAATGTGAAGTAATCCATTCTACCTTAACAGTACTATAGGGTCCTTTCCATGTCATTTCATCCAATTTGTTGCATTGGCAGCCCATGAATAATGATTGGACTTCATTAACACAATGCATGCTAATGCATTCCATACTGTGCCTTAAACATGTGTGTTACAAGTCTGAGTATGTCCTCATAGTTCATGGTTATGGCGATACTCAGGATAGACTCATGTGGCGCTGACCATCAAACTCCCATAGAGCCATATAGCCCTTCACAGGTACAGGCCACTGCCAGCACTAGACAGATATGGTGAAAATTTCATATCAATAGGATCTTTAGAAATATATACAATATATCTAGAAAAATGGTGACGTGTTCAATACTTATTTTACCCGCTGTATATTGTATATATTCAGTATATATATATATATATATATATATATATATATATATATATATATATATATATATATATATATATATATATATATATATATATATATATATATATATATATATATATATAGCTTTGTGGATAATGGATGTCAATGGCTCCCAAACCTTCAAGACAATCTATGCTGCGACTTATGCATTAAAGCGGATCTCCACCCTAAAGTGAAGATCCGCTGATCGGAACCCTCCCCCTCTCCGGTGTCAGGGGGGAGGGGGGTGCAGATACCTGTCTAAAGACAGGTATCCGCACCCACTTCCGGCCCGCAGTCTCGGGCAAAAGACGGGCTTTTCCCGTTGTGTGCTGGGAACTCTCAGCTCCCAGCACACAGCGGGAGCCAATCGCGGAGGGCGCAGCGCGACTCGCGCATGCGCCGTAGGGAACCGGGCAGTGAAGCCGGAGCGCGTCACTTCCTGGTTCCCTCGCCGTGGATGGAGGGGGGAGCAGCAGGGTGACGAGCGATCGCTCATCCTCTGCTGCGGACGCCGCTGGACTCCAGGACAGGTAAGTGTCCTAATATTAAAAAGCAGCAGCTGCAGTATTTGTTGCTGCTGGCTTTTAATATTTATTTTTGGTGAACCATCCGCTTTAAGAGCTGCCATATGTGAGATGTTTTAAAAAAAAAAGTTTCCTGGCTCGCAGTCTCTGCTCTAACTCATTCCAAAGGTGTTGAGGTCAGGACTCTGTGCAGGCCAGTCAAGTTCCTCCACCCCAAACTCGCTCATCCATGTCTTTATGGACCTTGCTTTGTGCACTGGTGCGCAGTCATGTTGGAACAGGAAGGGACCGTCCCCAAACTGTTCCCACAAAGTTGGGAGCATGAAATTGTCCAAAATTTCTTGGTATGCTGATGCCTTATGGATTCGCTTCACTGGAACTAAGGTGCCAAGACCAACCTCTGAAAAACAACCCCACACCATAATCCCCCTCCTCCACCAAATGATTGCAAATGACAGGGATGCCATTAAAGTTTAAGTGCGTGTAAAGGCAGGTGTCCCAATACTTTTGGTAATATAGTGTGTGTGCGTATATATATATATATATATATATATATATATATATATATATGTGTATATATATATATATATATATATATATATATATATATATATATATATACACATGTATATCTATATTTTTTTATTTTATATATATATATATAAGTAAAAAAAAATATATATATACATATACGCTGATGATGAAAACATAATAATAATATTAAGTCCGATGCCTTTGCTTCCGTTCTGTGGTCAGTATTATAATGATAATCAGTCACACCTTGTTCCTAATAATGATGATAGTAATGGTGGTTGCTGCGCCTTGGTGCTGGGGGGGTTGGGGGGTCACGTTTAGCGTTGTGCCCATCGCTGGGACTGGTGTTGGCGCAGAGTGGTGCAGGCATGGTGGGGAGGGAGATAAGGGCTGGGGGTCCCCCCCCCCCCTCCCTCTGAACAATGCTGCCCTTTGATGATGGCTGCTCTATAGTGCACACAGAAATCAGCCAGCGGATTTGCATTTCTAGGCCGATAATGAGGAGGGGGAAGGTGAGGAGGCAGCACTAATATTGTCACCATGATGTACAAATCATGTACCTGACCCCCTAAGCCAAATTCCTCCCACCACTCCAAGCCTGACCTCCTCTCAGCCTGATTCCATACCAGGCCTGAACCTTACTCCCCATACAACTCACTGCTACTGGTCCCAGATCTGGTCTGGGACTAACTTCTGTCAGCATGTTCTGAATCAAAATTTTACATTTCAACTCAGCTTTACTTTAAAGCTGTCCCTGGTCCTATCCCAGACATGTCCCTGGTTCTATTCTAGACCTGTCTGGGGTCCTATCCCAGACCTGTCCCTGGTTCTATTCTAGACCTGTCTGGGGTCCTATCCCAGACCTGTCCCTGGTTCTATTCTAGACCTGTTCCTAGTCCTAGACCTGTCCCTGGTCATATTCTAGACCTGTCTGGGATCCTAGTCTAGATTTTTACCAGTCCTATCCCAGACCTGTTCCTGGTCCTATTCTAGACCTGTCCGGGGTCCTAGTCTAGATATGCCAGTGGTTCAATCCAAGACCTGTCCCTGGTCCTATCCCAGACATGTCCCTGGTTCTATTCTAGACCTGTCTGGGGTCCTATCCCAGACCTGTCCCTGGTTCTATTCTAGACCTGTCTGGGGTCCTATCCCAGACCTGTCCCTGGTTCTATTCTAGACCTGTTCCTAGTCCTAGACCTGTCCCTGGTCATATTCTAGACCTGTCTGGGATCCTAGTCTAGATTTTTACCAGGTCCTATCCCAGACCTGTTCCTGGTCCTATTCTAGACCTGTCCGGGGTCCTAGTCTAGATATGCCAGTGGTTCTATCCAAGACCTGTCCCTGGTCCTATCCCAGACCTGTCCCTGGTCCTATCCCAGACCTGTCCAGGGTCCTAGTCTAGATATACCCCTGGTCCTATCTCATACCTGTCCCTGGTCCTATCCCAGACCTGTCCCTGGTCCTATCCCAGACCTGTCCCTGGTCCTATCCCAGACCTGTCCCTGGTCCTATTCTAGATCTCTCCTTGGTCTTATCCCAGACCTATCCCTGGTCCTATTCTAGACCTGTCCCTGGTTCTCTTCTAAACCTGTCACTGGTCCTATCTCAAAACCTGTCCCTGGTCCTATCCTAGACCTGTCCCTGGTCCTATCCTAGACCTTCCCCTGGTACTGTCTCAGACCTGTTCCCGTTCCTATCCCAGACCTGTCCCTGGTCCTTTCCTAGACCTGCCCCTGGTCCTATCCCAGACCTGTTCTTGGTCCTCTTTTAGACATGCCCTGGGTCCTATTCCAAAACTGTCCCTGGTTCTATTCTAGAGCAGTCAAGGTCCTATTCTAGATCTGTTTCTGGTTCAATTCCAGACCTGACTCTGGTCTTATTCCAGACCTGTCCCTGGTCCTATTTTAGACCTGCCCTGGGTCTTATTCCAAAACTGTACCATGTTCTATTCCAGACCAGTCAATGCCCTATTCTAGATGTTTCTGGTTCCCTGGTCCTATTCATGACCTGTCCCGGGTTCTTTTTGGGACATGACCCTGGTCCTAATCCAGACCTGACCCGGTCCTAATAAAGTAGGACTGAAGGCATAACTTATTTTTAATATAGACTGTATCCTGGTCCTATTCCAGACCCGTCTGTAGTGCTATTTCAGACATAACCCTCCACCTTGTTATAGCCCAGACCCTGGTCCTTTTTCATAGAACTGAAAGCATAATTTTTTTTATTTTGGATACTGTAAGGCTGCATACACACGATCAGTCCATCCGATGAGAACGGTCCGAAGGACCGTTTTCATCGGTTAAGCGATGAAGCTGACTGATGGTCTGATGTGCCTACACACCATCGGTTAAAAAAACGATCGTGTCAGAACGCGGTGACGTAAAACACAACGAAGTGCTGAAAAAAACGAAGTTTAATGCTTCCAAGCATGCGTTGACTTGATTCTGAGCATGCGCGGCTTTTTAACCAATGCGATCGGTTTTGACCTATCGGTTAGGCGTCCATCGGTTAAATTTTAAAGCAAGTTCTCTTTTTTTGACCAAAGCATAACTGACTGATGGGGCCGACACACGATCAGTTTGGACCGATGAAAACGGACCTTCAGTCCGTTTTCATCGGTTTGGACCGATCGTGTGTACGCGGCCTAAGAGAGGCTTATAACTTTGGTCTTTTTCCAGAACTGACCCTGATCCTTTTCAAGACCTGAGTCTAGCCTTATTTTAGGCCTGACTCTAGTCTTATTCCAGATCTGACCTCTGTCTTTTTCCAGAGGAGGAGAAAAGTAAGCAGTTACAGCAACTGTTTTTTCCCCCCTTTTGGGATAAAGATTTCACACAAATAAATAAAAGCTGGTCATTGCAAGTCTGTGGTAAATGGTTTGTCTCAACCATTTACCAAAAAAACAATAGACTTACTGGCCTGATCACCTGATGAAAATAAAAGAATGAAAGCCTAAAAAAAAAATGCAGCCACCACACAATTATTGGCAAGCAGCAATATAATGAATGTTTGCTTTTGGGTTTAACAGTCTAATTCCAGGCCCAGCTCTGGGTTTCTAGCCCATTGTACAAAATGTATAAATGTATCACAACAAGAAAAACATAATAATAATAAACACAATGATACAATTGTAGCACTTGTTCTAGTTACCTTATGACCTCAGGATTATGTGAATCCTTCCTAATCTCATTTATCACATGAAAAAATTTGATCTTTTTTATAGTCACATTTAAATGATAATTTTAGAAAAGAAAACTGGAATAAAACTGTGTTTTTATTACGAATGGAATTTAGAGACATTGATATAGACTGTATATGTTTGTTTTTTTTGTTCACCTTTATAATATAGGGGAACTGGATCCCCCTTCTACCATATTTGTATATTTATTTACTTATATATTTATTTAATTTCTTCTTCCTTTTTTTTTTTTTTTTCCTGCACTTTAATTATATACACAATATTGGAAACTATTTCCCTAAAATAGATTGCTCCTTTTCCTTTATTTCTTTCTTTTCTTTTTTGCCGCACTTTAAGTATATACAGAACATTGATGGAAAATATTTCCCCCAAAATAGACGTGGGTTTTTGTTTTTTTCTCTCGCACTTTAAGTATATACACATCAATGGAAATTATTTCCTCAAAACAGATTGTTTCCCTTTTTTTTTTTTCCTCTTTCTCACTCTCTCTCCCTCTTCTCCCCCTCTGGTTCTCCCTGCCCTCTCCCTGTATCCCCCTATGAGAATCATGAAGGAAGGGTAGGCATGGGCTCGAAATGGGGAAGGGAAAATCCAGTAATAATAATAATGGAGAAAGATGTCTTTTGTGTCTTTTTTGTAAGGAGTACTTAGTGAGACCATTCATGTTGTATGTCTGTATGAGTAATGTAGCAATGTATGTTGTACATGGATGTAACATTCATAAAACCCAGAAAAACAATTCTCTTCTTCAGTAATCCCTCTTCCATCTTCTGAGGCCGGTCCCTTTAACTGGCTCTCATTCAGATTTTTTTTTTTATCATGTCATTTATATGCGAAATTAAATATATAAAATCATCTTACTCCAATCACGTTTGTTTGCCATTTTATGTAAATGGTTAGACGTCGATACAAGTTTTATGAAAACTATGAGAAAGCTGCAGCACAGGACACCTTAGTTCTCAGCGAAACATTTCAAGGTAGACAAATTTCTGTTGCAAACAAATCGCACCGATTTATCACTGGAGAGGAGAGGAAACAAAGCGCAGAGATCCATCCCTACAAGAGGAGCACAGAGCGACAGAGCCGGTTCTTTCTTTCTTCCTCTTTCTATTCCTTCATCCATTCCTTTCTTTTCTTCTCTTTTTCTCTTCTTCTCTTCCTTCCTTCATTTTCTTCTCTTTCTCTCACTTCCTTCCCTCCTTCTTTTCTTTTTCTCTCGCTCACACTTTCTTCCTTCCATCCTTCCTTCCTTCCTTTCTCTCTCCCACTCTCCTCCTTTCTTTCCATCCCTCCTTCCTTTCTTTATTTTTCTTTCTTTCTTTTCCTTCCTTCTTTCTTTCTTTATTTATCTTTTTCTCTCCTCTTCATTCCTTCCTCACTTCATTTCTTCCTCCCATCTTTTCTTTCTCTCTCTATTTCTCTTTTTTTATGTTACTTCTTTCTCTCCTTTCTTTCTTACGCTCTCTTCCTTCCTTCCTTCCTTCCTTCCCCACTTCCTTTCTCTCTCCCTCTCTCTCCCCTTTCTTCACTCCCTCCTTTATTTTTTTATATTTTTCTCTCTTTCTCTTCCTTCTTTCCTTTTTTCTTTCTTTCTTTCTTTTTTCTCTCATCTTCCTTCCTTCCTTCCTTCCTTCCTTCCTTCCTTCCTTTCTCTCTCTTTCTCTTTTTTTTATGCTACTTCTTTGTTCCTTCCTTTCTTTCGTTTTTCCTTGCTTTCTTTCCTTCCTTCCTATCTTTCTTTCTTTCTCTCTCTCTCTTCCTTTCCTTCCTTCCTTCCTTCCTTCCTTCCTATCTTTCTTTCTTTCTCTCTCTTCCTTTCTTTCTTTCCTTCCTTCCTTCCTACCTTTTTTTCTTTCTCTCTCTCTCTGTTCCTTTCTTTTCTTTCTTTCTTTCTTTCTTTCTTTCTTTCTTTCTTTCTTTCTTTCTTTCTCTCTCTCTCTTCCTTTCATTCCTTCCTTCCTTCCTATCTTTCTTTCTTTCTCTCGTTCCCTTTTCCTTCCTTTTTTTGTTTCTTCTCTCTTATAATGTCCTGCCTCTATTATTGTCATTATTATATTTATTATAAATTAAGCATTTAATAGGGATCATTATAGGTTTGTGTGACATCGTGTGAAAAGTGCTGGAAATAAAGGTCTGCAGTCCAATATCTAAATTACCTTTCAGTAGGTTTGTGTTGCAAATTATTGTATATTGTTTATACACACACACACACGCATACATATATATATATATATATATATAAACAGATAATAGATATAGATATATCATGTTTTTAAGTTAGAAAGTGTCTGTTTTTTGTGTTTTTTTCGTTTTCTTGTTTGTTTGTCTTTTCCTTTTTGTTGTACTTGAACGGTACTACAGAAGTCTCCTCTGTGTTTATTATATTTGATAACAGAAAGAACTGTCAGCTTAGCGGGTCTCCAGGAGACATATCAGGAGTTGTAGTTCTGGAGAACTCCTGACATCCTCCTGAAATGTCAGACTGACAGCCTTCATCTAGAAATAATCTAAAAACTTCCATGGCTGGCAGATCAGCATTTAAAATGTTTTATTTCCTGTGTATTATACAAGGGATGATTGTCCAGGCAGATATGACTGGTCCTCAGAGGGAAGGCATGGGGTCAGACATACAGACATATACACAGATCAGTATGTCCCTGGAAATAAATAGGTGACATCCATCTGTATAGTATTTAGTATATGGAAAATACATATGTATGTTATCTGTGCTGTACATCCAGCAGTGTGTGTATACTGGTGATAGATGGGTGTGTGTCTATCTGAGGTGTAAAGTGTCTCTGAGTATACTAGAATATTCATGTATACAGGAAACATATAGGATACAAATAGATGATGTATATAAATATAGTTATGTCCAACAATACTCAGACACACCAACAAGCAGCAGTATAAGTAAATGCATAATACAAATCTCTCATTCTCTCTTGTTTCAACTCTCTCTCCCTCTCTCTCTCTCTCTCTCTCTCTCTCTGTGTCTCCCCCCCTCTCTCTCTCTCTCTCTCTCTCTCTCTCTGTGTGTCTCTCTCTCCTCTCTCTGTCTCCCTCTCGCTCTCTCCTCTCTCTCCCCCCTCCCTCTCTCGCCTCTTTCTCCCCCTCTCTCTCTCCCCTCCCTCTCTCCCTATCTCTCTCCCTCCCCCTCTCTCCCACTCCCTCTCCCCCTCTCTCTCCCCTCCCTCTCTCCATCCCTCCCCCTCCATCTCCCTCTCTCTCTCTTTCCCTCCCCCCTCTCTCCCCTCTCTCTCTCCCTCCCTCTTCTCTCTCTCTCCCCTCCCTCTCTCCCTCCCCCTCTCTCCCCTCCCTCTCTCTCCCTCCCCCCTCTCTCTCCCCTCTCTCTCCCTCTCTCTGTCCCTCCCGCCTCTCTCTCCCCTCTCTCTCTCTCTCTCTCTCTCTCCCCTCTCTTCCTCTCTCCCCCCCACCCTCTCACTCCCCATATTTCTAACTGTTATAGTAGATTAGAAGAGTAGATTTTGTACATTATAGTTTGCTACAGTATAGTATAGATTAGTATAAGTATATAGTATAGTATATCTAGCATTTATCTTTTGATTTGCTTTTGAGTGTCTTTGCATCATGGTGTGTGGCTCTATTATTTGAATATTCATCGCCTGTAGATACAGAGGTATAGCAGTATATAATGGTGAATGTAGAATGTACTGGTGAGTGCACAACATACAATATATCATGGTACATTTACAGTATATAGAATGTAATGGTGAGTATACAAAGTACTGTATATAACAGTGAGTGTACAGTATATATAGCATTTATTGATGAGTGTGCAATATACATTATGTCATGGTCGTACAGTATGTAATGTGAGTGTATAGTATATAGTATGTAATGGTGAGTGTATAGTATAAAGTATGTCATGGTGAGTGTATAGTATAAAGTATGTCATGGTGAGTGTATAGTATAAAGTATGTCATGGTGAGTGTATAGTATAAAGTATGTCATGGTGAGTGTATAGTATATAGTATGTAATAGTGAGTGTATAGTATATAGTATGTAATAGTGAGTGTATAGTATAAAGTATGTAATGGTGAGTGTATAGTATAAAGTATGTAATAGTGAGTGTATAGTATATAGTATGTAATGGTGAGTGTATAGTATAAAGTATGTAATAGTGAGTGTATAGTATATAGTATGTAATAGTGAGTGTATAGTATAAAGCAGGGGTGTCAAACACAAGGCCTGCGGGCCGAATCCGGCCCTCCAAGCCATTTCATGTGGCCCTCGCCCTCCTCTGATCTTCAAAACCCTTACTTTCCAGCAATGCATCCAGCTTCTTCCCAGCAGCAGCTTAAGGAAAGGGGGTGCACTGTGATGTAAGAGAGAGTGGGGGACTCAACGTCTGATAATGGGGTGCCATTTAACATCTAATGTAAGGGGAGGGGATACGCTGGACATCTAGCCTTACAGATACAACCGGCCCTTTTGAGGGCAATAGTAATGCTGATGCGGCCCTCAATGAAATTGAGTTTGACACCCCTGGTATAAAGTATGTAATGGTGAGTGTATAGTATAAAGTATGTAATGGTGAGTGTATAGTATAAAGTATGTAATGATGAGTGTATAGTATATAGTATGTAATAGTGAGTGTATAGTATAAAGTATGTAATGATGAGTGTATATTATATAGTATGTAATAGTGAGTGTATAGTATAAAGTATGTAATAGTGAGTGTATAGTATATAGTATGTAATAGTGAGTGTATAGTATAAAGTATGTAATAGTGAGTTTATATAGTATGTAATGGCGAGTGTACAATTTACAATAAATGATGGAGAGTAAGCAGTATATAGCATGTAAAAATGAGTGTACAGTATATGGTATATTACGGTGAGTGTACAGTATACAGTATGTAATAGTGAGTGCATAGTATACAATATATAACGGGTAGTTTACAGTATACAATATATAAATGTGAGTGTATTATACAGCAGGTAATGATGGGCTTACAGTATAATAGTATGTATTGGTGAGTGTATAGTATACTGTATGTAGTGGTAAGTGTACAGTATATAGTAGTAGTGTAGTAGTGAGTAGGAAAGTGGATAGAATGGATAGGGCAATATGTAAGTAGTAGTACAAGAGGATATGTAAGCAGACCTGTCTATCCTGTTCCCCTATATGACAATATGTAATAATTACATGCAGTGTACAGGAATAGTCTCTGTATAACTGCACATGTACAAGTGAACACGTTTTCTGTCATTAGGAATTCCTCTCTATGGCTCCCTGTGAAAGTCTATGGGGGGTACGGGTAGGGAGGGCAGAGGGATCTGAGCCATATCCACTATGGAGGAACTGGTGAGCAGTCACTGGGAAAAGGA